>KN476215.1:0-18063 GCA_000787095.1 Periophthalmodon schlosseri
TTGAGAAAGACCCCAAAGAAAAAAAAAACTGCTTTTCTACAAGGAAACATCACAGACAATCATTGTGAAAGAAAAAAATCCCAGAACACTAATGTGGAACCTAGACTCATCTCTCATCATTTCCTTTCAATTTAGCCTCTTTGTCTCTTCCACCTCAACACACCCCCTGCTCTCTCTCTCTCTCTCTCTCTCTCGCACACACCATTTTGAGACCGTCGTGTGCATTCCTTATACCTTTACCCACTTAGAGGCACTTATAGGCATGGCTATGTATTTTAACTTCTTTACAGATACATGGACACACACACACGCGCAGACGCTCCTGTCTAGTTGAATGAGACGTGAGCTGAGGAGATCAGAATGGTTTACTGCCAGGTAACTGATATAAATATCCCTTATTACAATGGTGACAGGGGCTCCTTTTCTTCTCTGGCAATATAGAATCATTAGTGACGCACACACAAACAACACAGCCACCTGCTGCCAGAAAATGTACATAGAAATAGAAGCATAGCATGGGTTAAATTGGTAAGAAAGTACAAATGATCAAAAGATAGAACTAGTTTTCGTAAGTGATGATGCACATGCGAACATAATGATAAAGGGGTTTTGCTAGGGCTGTTATGAAGCCGGAAGTGGCAGTGCTTGCCGACGCACAGGGATCAATACACCCAGGGTCAGTTACAATATTCAGGGTCACATGACTCCGGCACCAAAATAAATCAGGAAGTGAATTATAGTTGGGTGCCAAGATGGGACTACAACTCAAATGGATGGTGAAGACGGGGGAAAATGATGTCTGGTGGAAGGAAAAAAATGATGTAAGAAACAGTCGATATTGTGCTGAAAATACAAATGAATTTTAGAAAAGGAATGAGGAACGAAAATATTATTTCTCTTAAAATTATAACTCTGATTGTAATTGGTTCTATTTCATTCTGTGAATAATTTGTCTGTTTTATACACACTTTAAATGATATAGTCCCATAGTATTTGTTTGGAAGGTAGGTAAAAATGTGCATATATTGTTGTGTGGTTGTATAAATATAAGTCAAATATAAGTACCTTAAGTAAAATTAATTATCAGGTGTAACATTTGTGAATCTCCCATTTGAATATTTCTTATGATGATGAACACAAGAATACATTCTAAGGCCCCAAACCTGAACTCAATCTGAGCATTTTTCTCAGATTTCAAAGTAATATTCATAGATTTCGGGAAAGTATTTCATCAGATGCACCCAATTTTCTTGATTTTCTCCCAAATGTTATTCAACAGCTTAACCTGTGCATTCAGTGTTGAGAAATAAGTGATTTCTTTCTGACAATCCTATTATTCAGTTGAGCTTGACAAACACATGAGGCCATTTGACATAGAACAACCCAGTGTGACGGCCTGTATTCATTATTAAAGGTACATGGTGCTATTTCACAAGAGCATGCAAAATGTATGATTCTAAATTCAGTTGCTTTGCCACACAACCACAGCATATACATTATTAATTGCCCAACAGTTTTCTTCACAAAGACATGAAAGTGATATCTGGGCTATAGCAGTAAAATGACTTTTTTATTTAGTGCACACTGGCCTTTAGTGTGGACATTCTTCTTGGACACTTTCCGCCTATAAAGCTTTCTTTTTCTGCTACAACTATATTCTTATTAATTTCTCAGATGAGGAAGGAAATGCTAAGTATTGCTGACTAATGCTGTCACAGTAAAGCGGGCAGGGGCAAGACCGATGATCAACAGAAGCAATTCTATTTGGATTGTTATAATAAAGCTTTAAACTTTTAGCTGATTCAAACATCTTTCACTTTGGCCTGGGAGGAGGGCTGAGGAGAGAGTGATAGATGAAACTAAGAATACATTGTTTTTGTAAAGCCACACAGAAAGATGGTGTTTAGCTCCTAAATCTTGGAACTGTTTACTAAATATTCCATTTTACATTTGACTGATCATCAATTCACAGCCCCCTCCGATTTATATCCATTTCACTTGCAGTGCTGTGCCTCCTTACAAAAATGTATTTTCCTATAATAGACTATAGCTCAAAGCAAGCAGTGCGCGTGTGCTCTTTAGTGTGTGCGTCCCCGTAAGCCGCATTACTACTGTTTTGTGTGTGTTTGCGTAATTAATTGGAGATTTCTGAAGCCTATTCAAGAAACAGGCGACCTCTGACCTTCTTAACAAGCGCCAGCCACGCCCCTTCTGGCCTCTCGAGTCTCTCAATCTCGCAACGCGTTAAGGGAAATTAGTCACGCACTTAACCACGCACACCCTGGCCATTGTTAAGTGACTGCAGAAGTGTGTCACCCAGCGTTTCATGGTGGCCTTAAACAGCCCAGCAGTGCAAGCAGCAGGCACACTCCCCATCAGCACACAGACCCCCTCTTGACCCTTCAAAACAAACACACAGTAAATAGGGAATGGTGCTTCGAATCTAGTGGATCTCGTTTAAACTGGATTGGTGTGGGGGTAACGAAATGGGCTCGCTATTTATTTTCTCACGTTATAAAAAGATTGACCACTGTGATTTGGGTCAGTCCTAATTCAATGTAAGGTTCCATGTTTAAAATATGTTGTATAAGATAACAATAAACATGGTTAATAATGTAAGTTTATTTAAAATTCAATTAAATAAAAAGTTAAAAAAAAAAATTATAATAAAATAAATTGAAAGGCATTTGAAAATGAAACTTGGATTGTTTCAGTGTAGCTACAGCTGCTCACATTACTCAAATGGCCAATGAAAACCACACTATGATTATTATTGACAGCTACAGTTTGTTCCCTGTGTAAGACCAGGCTCGAGTGATTACATAACAAGTTTATATGTTCATTAGTATTTTCTCCATAGATGGAAGCCAGGTTTTGACAATCCCAGAATTATCTTATTTGGCATTTTGCAAACACATCGCAGAATAATTAAAACAAATCACACAAACTCACTTCTTCCCATTGTGTTGAAGAAATGGCTTCGGTTAAACTCTGCGGACTAATTTGTTGCCCTATTGATTTGTCTAACTGATTTCAGATGCAGTAGCTGGCACTTTACAACTACTGCTAGGGTGCGTTTACAGGCTGTGGGGATTTCCACTTCCTAAAAGCTTCCTTCCATATCCTCCGAGATGCCAGCTGTACTTCCTGACACATTTGCGGACACCCGGATCTGCTAATGAGCCTAATAACCGCGCACGAAGGTATCCCCGAGGTGGAGTGGGAGTGTTTAACGTCCTCAAATGAGCCCTTAGAAGTGAAGCTGTATTCATCAGAGCACAATCAACACGTTTCTATAAAGCCATTCACGTGCTCTATCTGTCCACACAAAAGTACAATTGTGTGAATTTGTAAGTGCACACGGCCCATGGCAGTGATTGAAAGTGTCTGCTGATTATTGATTTCTCCGGTGCGAAGTTGCTAAAAGTCTCGCTGCTAATCCTGGCGGGCCGAACGCGCCATAGATAATGACGTGTAATGAGCTAATGACTTGCTGAAATATTTAGTAGAGCCTCAATAAGGTTGCACTATTAGAGGTGGTAGGGGTCGTTAGGGGAGCGGCTGAGGGACGGCGCTTCGATTAGTGACACCCTGAGCCCCCGCGCGCACACCCTTGAATACATATACAGGTACATGGAGCGACGTCGTGATCAGGAAAGGCGCACAAAAAAAGCAGCGTCTGTTAGTGTTAGGACTTGGACCATTGATCGACCAGCTTTTAAGAGAGTGACCTTTTTGCCGAGGGCTCCGCTGGCCTTGATAAATCTGATCTGGGGGCCATCTGTGTCTGGGTGGGTGCAGCCTTGGTAGGATGGGACCCAAGAGAGGCAAGAGGGAAGGAAGAGAAAGGAAGGATCAGAGGATTCGGAAAGTACAAGAAAGTAGGAGAGCACATAAAGCAGGATATTACAGGGACGCATAGAGAATTTAGCCACAAGAAGGTCAGAGGTCATGGTGTCGGTACCACGCCTGGATTAATGAACAGGTTTACATTACGAAGGTTATGTCAATTTTGAATCATTCAATGCTAGTTCAGTCTTTCTCATTACTAATAGGGTGCCGCCATAGTCAAGTTCTGGCCCCATAAAAACAAACTGGACATTACGAGCTTTAAAAATAAAAGTTTTTGGCTTTTTGTATTATTATAAACATATTCTATTCTATTCTATTCAAAATTATTTACACTATGATTTACGTAATAATGGGAACTAAAAGTCTTTCTGACAAAATGGCTTGAATAATTGTGTAAAACCTACTTGCCAGGTCAATCAATGCATACAGAAAAAAAAATATGATTGCATGGCAGTCTGCAAGGAAATTGTCTTAAGTAGAGGTTGGAGATATGTCAAACAAATTGATAATGGCTGTGTTAGAGATTTGCAAAATAAATATATTGAGTATGTAGTATATAAAGACTGATTCAAAATACACAAACTGGTAGTGCACTTTCAAATAAGGGTACAAAGAGATATTTCTGCTCTGGTGTGGCTAATTTTACAGTCCACTCATGTTTTGTGCGATACTTCAGCCTCAGCCACAACATTTGTAGGCACGTTTTGCACATTTCTAATTGGCTACCATAATATGTTTTCTAATGTTGCCTTTGGGGAAAACCAAAAGAATAGTAAGATTTATTTTTTGTCAATATCACTAACCCATAGTCTTAGAAAGTAACGGAAAGAGGTTAGAGTTTACAAGTAAAAAGAAAATGGCAGAGAAAATGTGAGACAGTGAAACAGAGGTAATGAAAGGAAACAGGAGACAGATAGTTATTAGTTACAGATTGTTAATGAGTGCTCTGCCAGTGTTTATACATGTTCAATAAGTCTGGGAGCATTCACACAGCAGTTTATAAAAGGCTGGAGAGAGCCATCTAATAGGCTATCGATGCAAACAACTTAATTGCACAATGACTATTGACAGTAGCTTTAAACATGGCCGGGTTTGCCAGAGAGAGCTAATGATCAGACGTCTGAGTTGCCACTTTCAGCTGCTTTAAATAGAGTCAGCCTGGCCCTAAATGCACAGAGTCTATCAAGGGCACAATGAATGCACTGTCAAGCTTACATCCACATGTCCCTAGGATAGTGTTTTTATTATTAGTCTAGCAGCATACACAGAGTAAGTTGAAGCAAAAATAGGTATACATAATTTTAGTCAATAAGCACATTTGAAAGGTGATCAGGCAGACTCTTCCAATTGTGGCAGTTGCTCAGCTGGTAGAGACGGGTGAATCATACCAATAGGAGGGTTCGATCCCCACTACAATGAACACTGTGGTGTCCTTGGGCAAAACAATCCACCAGCATCGCTTCCAGCGTCTGTAAGAATGAGCAATGGCACCTTTGACGTAAAGCATTTTGAGTGCCGACCATTTCTTTGTATATTCAAAGGAATAATTGAATAAAAATGTGTTTCTGTCAAATGCTGTACAAAGCATTTCAAAGCAGGGAAGTCTTAATCAAAGAAAGAGAAAGCCAATAAGAAATGAATGCAGGGATTAGTGTAGGCCTATGTTGCTTTCATTCATATTATGTATGAGTTGTATAAGTGCTAAAGAGAAGTTAGAAAAAGAGTTTCTACAAAATTGTATTCTGAGCCCCTGATATTCACATTTATTGACGAATGTGAGGTGAATGGTTCAGGTGATGGTTTAGGTGTGAGAATCCTATTGGGAGGTCCAAACCCTGCTATAATTCTTGAAGGCTGTTTGTTCTGTACATGATTTATTTCTCTATAAGCTTTGTGTTATGAGACTGCTGAGCCCACTACAACATCACAAAACATGAAAGTGTGGATGAGCCAAACTTTTGGAGAGCTTGATTTTGTGCAAAGTGGACTTTAGGCCCTTTCTCGTGTAATATTGAGATGACACAGAATTTACAATCTCACTGGATTTAAAAAAATTATTATTATTATTTTCAACGCTTTTTTCCATGGACCTTATCTCTTTTGTTGAACTTTCCCATGTAAGTACATATCTAACTAAATCTTACCTGGTATCTTTGGTGGTTTACACTTCAAAGCTTGTGGAGATAGCATTTGTACACAGTTCTTTATCTGAACTGCTAACTAACAGGCGCTCACCTGCCAAACTAACCCCCATCCTGGCCCTCTCCTACTGCTGCTATAGCATAACTTCCCTCATAACACACATGCACGCACACACACACACACACACGGGGCGTAACCACACAGATGCTCACACAGACCATTACTCTTTCTTTCTCTCTATCTGCTACGTTTAATTCCCTTTGGAAAAGACAGGTGCAAACGTTGATTGAGCCAGAGCCAGATTTAGCCCCAGCTCTCCGTGTGCGTCCAGCTGTACTCCCCAACCCACAGAGATCAATGTGGAGCCCTGCGCAGCCCAGCCAAGCCAGCCATCCCAGGACCATGTAGCAGGCCAGGGCAGGAGTGGCCAGTGGAGCAGGCATTCACCCAGCGGGCAAAGGGTCTTGGTTGGCCCCCACTCCCCCAAAGCCATCCACCCCTCCTCCTAAGCTCCTGATGCCGGCGCGCTTCACTGGGCTCATTGGAGGGCTGACCGCAGCGGGGCATCGCGCAGCCAGTGCCAAGTCCAATCACTGTGCGGCTGATGCAGGTTTGCAGGCGGGACAAAGGGGAGGGGACCCTAAACTCACCGGGTTTTTTACACTGCTAAAAGCACCTTTCCGCTTTTGGCTGCATCTTAACGCCTTGCACCTCTAGTGAACCCTCCTTCCTTTGCCTCCTTCACCAGTTTCCTCTTGTCGCTCCATCCATCTTGGAGCTACTTTGATTCGGGTCTCTCTCTCTTTTTTCATCCTCAGCTCCAGCCGTTCTCCAGCCAACCACAGTTTCCTATTGATTTATTGATTGCTGTCTGCCTGTGGGAGAGCGGCCGCAGTCTCCCTCTGCTCTCCCCCTGCATGGATTTGTCTTCCCTTTTCCCCTCCTCTTCCTCCTCGTTCTCTCTCCCCATCAATGCGGCTCTGAAACATGAATTAGAGAAAAAGCACGGGAGTCCAATTTACCGGGAGAAATCGGATTCACCTTCTCCTATATACGCTCGCTCCTTCTTGCCCTCCCCTCTTTTTTGCTCGTATACCGTCTTTCTTGTTCTCCTCCATTTTACAGTTTGGCTTTTGTTTCAACATTTGGATCGCTACGTGTTCTTGTTCGGCCTTAGCAAGGACAAGACACAGCCAAGTGTGGAAACAGTATTAACGAAAGCACTCTATGAGAGCCCCCTAGAAGTGTTTTTATTTCAAATGTAAAAATGTAGACATACGTTGATATCTTTATTTTACACATCTATAGCTCTGTAACTATATGGAAATGCAAGTAGCAATTATGTTTTGAAGGTTCATGAACTTTTTTGGTGGAGGGTCAGTCAGTCAGCTTCACTCCATGAAGATGTGTCTTGTATGCCTCACAGTATAGCATTAAATGTGTCTATTTTCATGGAGATAAGCAGCTGTCACCACCAGGCCAGGTCAGCGATGTGGAGAGGTGATCCGACTCACAGTAAGAATGTGTTTGTTTTGCAAGGAATTTTTTAACAATAAACGCCTGTAATTGAATAAATGCAAAATAGATTTAATGATATAAGTGTAGAAAGTTCCAGGCAATGCAGAAACACCCCATTGTGGCAGAACCCCAATCAGAAAAAGTTACATAGTGCATATTTAAGAATTGTATTTATTTTTACACTCTTCAGCCTCACACCCTGGCAGCCTCTCATAAGCCTATAATGAAACACACTTTATTAAAAATCTAAACTCATCGTAATGGCCCCAGTTTACAGGTGTATATAACATCAGTGTAAAAATATTAATACTTGGCATTCATTTCCTTATTCTTTCCTGTTCACTATTTTCTTCATTGCCCCACATTTGGTTGTAGTCCCTATCCCTAAAAGCCCTCCCATGTGCTTTTTCTATTGTCCACTTTGCCCAGTTCATTTATGGTCTTGCAGCGAGCCTCTATTAAATGAGCTACTGCTGCTGCTGCTGTGGTAGCGTCCGGCCCAGTGTCCCCTGAACTGCAGGTTAGTGCGGGTCACAGAGGAGAGCATCTGATTATCTGACCTGCGGGGTCAAGCTGCAGCCTCCCAGCGCTTGGAACAATGGGATCAGCTGTAATGGATGGACAGACAGAATGACAGAGAGAAGAAATAGGAGGCTCAATCTATCAAATTTAGCCTGTAATTCCCCCTGAACTGGAGGGCACTCTGAGGATGCTCGGGGGGGCAAATATACAATTTTATATTTACATTTGGAGCATGAAGGGGGGTTGGGGTTGTGGTACAGTAATAACAAGGTTAATGGGCTCAACTATGGATAAAATCTATGAGTTATGTTAGGTTTGGTTCAGGATGCAAATCTCAAACCTTGGTCCGCCGCATTATGTTAAGAACATCCTGTCTTTTAAAAAATATAATCATCTTTGGTTCTGTTCAGAGAACTTTCATATACAGGTAATCTAAATATTACATCTAAAGATGTAATTTTGGGTCACATCTTTTGTTCTCTTTTTCTTTAGAATTAAGGATGCACCAATACCGATACCAGTATTGATATGTGTGCCGATACTAGATAATTTATTGGATCATCATTCCAGATTTTCTGATACTGATCTGACACTCCAATCAGCCATATTGGCAACACAAACACATTTTACCAATTTCAACTCAGTAAACATGGCCATACTTTTAAAGCTCACAACCTACAGAACTGAGTTTAGTCCACACTTTTCTTTTGCATTATTTTTGTCTGAATTGCTGTTGCAAAGTTTGTGTAATTGGCATATTATTATAATATTATTATAATAACTGTTATCATCTTGATAACAGTTATTATTTGATAACATGTTGAAACATTTTTAAGAAGTCACCATGTATTGGTTGATATCAAGTTCCAGCAAACACTCAAAGCTCAAAGTATCAATTTTGGTATCTAAACTGAAAAGGCTCTATCAGTTCATCCCTAAAACTAAAAATGCATCATGATATATGTATGTATATAACAGTAAAATGAATGATTCATCATCGATTTTTTTTTTATTTTAATTCCTCACAAGGCATGTTTCAAAGCCCTCCACACCAATCCATATAATTAAAACAATATTAATACTTACAATAAGTAGAACATTGAGCCTACATTCAACCTCCCCCACAGCCACTTTTAGGTCCTGACCCAACATTTAAGAACAACTGGTTAAGGCCACCAAGAAATAATTATATTGGAGGATGCAAAGGTCCAGATCACTATTTCATTCACCCCAATGTCAAAGTGTAACTTATAGCCTCCTATCTCCCCATAAGGACTAATGTTATACCTGACATTGCTTCCCTTCACTATATTACTTTTGTACCTAATGTGGACATTTCATTTAACTCATATGACCACCAATATGACATATCTTTAATGATTCCTGCTAACTAGAACATAAATCTTTCACACTATTACAGAATATACTACACAGCCCTATGAAGTGGCTAAGATTTAAAGCAATGTACAAGGTATTAGTGTTAACCATTAGTAAATCAATAACACAACGCTCTCAAAGGAGTTGTTCAGGCTATGAGTACTTTCACTTTCTGTACATTTTTCCTGATCATACGTCACTATTTCCAGCTCTTTTGATTGCATTCGTTGCACTTTTTTCTAGTTCTCAAGGTATTCAATGCATTCCTATATGGCTCTGGCACACAAGAGACACTGTCAGGGCTGTTTCTTTTCCAGGAAAGGGATTCTTTATTAGAAGCCCAAATGGGGATAAAGTGTTATACGGGGGAGGGGGGAGTTGTATAGGATGGGGAGGGGGGATTTTGCCTGTCAGTGGGTTTGACGGCAGCGCTGGTATTGGCTCAGTGCGCAGTGTCGCCGGGTGTATTGATAAAATCCATAGTGGTGAGGGGCGCATGCGACAAGGAGCGTGAGATTAGTTTCCTGACTGGAACCTAGTTAATTCCACAGAGGAGTAGACGCGGCACACCTGAGGCCCCCGAAGACGCAGGGTTAGCGTCAGGCAGGCTACTTACAGGGGTAACCTAGTATACAGGCACGGTACGGTTCCCCCCGATCTGACGCCACTGTCCCGTAAGGAGCAGGGGGTTAGGTGTCTGCCGGCCCGAGAGTGGCAGCACAAGGACAGACGTCTCCCTGGCTGTCTGGCTGCCGACAGGTCTGATCGATCAATACGCTGCCTCTCTCTCCTTCTCTCCTCCTCCGCCTACTTCTCGCACGCCTGCTCTTCCTCTGCTCCAAGCACACCCCTATCTTATGCAGCTTACTCCTGGTTTATTATGGGGTTTATCACACTCAGACTACATAAGTTCGATAATGCCAAAAAGGTTTGCACATCTCAAAAGTGTTTGTGGAAAAGTACAGATCATTTTGTCTAATTCTCTAGTTGTAAACTTACAGCTGTTGTAATTATTTATATCTTGTGTAAAAATTCTGAAAAATTTGTGCAACAACAATGAGTCTACACTGTAGCTGCCAATTTGACAGCAATGTTAAATAGCTGTTTACAAATGTATTATTGTAAAAGAAAATATACAACATAGAAAACATAGTGACATCATTAACTCATGAATGAAACTACATTTAGAGAATAACTATATAGATTTTGATTTTGATTTTGAAGATATTCTCCCCACAGACCAAGAAAAGTTTGAAATTATTTTAATTTTGGGTATAATATAAATAACAAGATATGGTTAAAACAGACTCTTAATAACTTGAATGATGTGTTTATGAGATGAGATTTAATACAGTATATAAAATGAAATATTTATATCCAACATAGGTTATGCTAAATTATTCTAATAAATATTAAATATATTTTTTAGATTTTTGTCCATTGCATGTTATTTCAGCCACTACCTCATTATAAATGTGCTTTGTAGATTTTCAGTGGCATGCTGTCATTTTCTTTATACACCACCTTTACTCACCGCTTCACGACTAGAGCTGGCCGAGATGACCTCAAATCAATATCACAATTCATTGAACTTTTTACACGCCTATTACATCAATTATCCTGCTAGTTCTCTAAGCCATTTTGTAAAGCAATACTAGGGGCTAACACTTAGTGGGGACATATACTGACAGCCAGAACCATTCACTTTCGCATCCATCCACTATGGGCAATTTTTATTTAAGATTCCCCAGTATCTGTGTTATTGAGCTGTGGGCGGCAGCCACAGAAGCACAGGCTGCTCCACATAGACTGATGCTAAAAGCCCTATGACTATCAACATGTTTTTTGTGAAACCTTTAGGGATTCTGCATTTTCACTACATATAAAGTAATGTCATTTTTTTACATTTAGGTTATATTTTCCAAATAGAATAAATGATTACAGAATAAAACTGATTACTTGGACTATTTCATTTATTGCTTCTGTTTTCTCAGCCTCCACAAACAAAGTGCTTGTGTACCAAATATGATAAAATCCTTGTTTCTCAAGTGGATGATACATTGAGTGAATTATTGGAAACATGAGTTCATACACTCAAGGCTTCTGCCACCGGGGCCTCAACACTGTGTGGAATGCTAATTGATTAGTTGTAAAATGACATATGCCATTAACTGTTTCCACCCAAAATAAAGAAAAGGTAAATACAACGTGTTGGCAAGTGCTATTAAGAGAAAAATATAATACAAACCCCCTCTGTGCAAGGAGCTTTTAGAGCAAAATTCTGTCTTGTGTGAATTTACTTTCACTTGTTTCATTGTTCACCATTGTATCAACAAACATCTAAACATGTGGCTTTTTACAGGTGACACAGGTCATGTCTAAGGCCCTTTTCAAGTCCCGATCGTTATAGGCCCAAAAGTGGTTGGCTGCTGTCTGGACTGAACATAATGCTGTTTTAAATACTGTTTACTTCCCTTGTCAGTACAGAAATCACTGACCTAATCAAAAACTGTGTTGAGAAACAATATACACAAATGGAAGTTAATGGTTTGGGACATAAGAACCCAAGATTACATCTGCATTAGCAAATAGTGTAGACACATGCTGACAAAACCACACTAAGGAAAGATAACACCATTTTTTAGAACAATAGAATGCATCATTTTGCCATATTTACATAGTTTTGCTTGCATTATCAATTTAATGTAGGAAAGAAGTTCACCTTACTTATAAAAAATAAATAAAATTGTTCCTACAGAGTCAGTGCAGTCTGGATCTGTGGATACAGAGAATGCAAATGTAAAACAAGCATAAAACTATATTGTATTGGTAGTGTGGACTGCTTTACTGCTTCTCCCCATACTACTTAGTAGTAGAAAATAAACTTTTGTCTGTATGATTTGGGAGCTATCACATGCTTTGGGGGCATTTTTGTCCATGAGCTCACCGCAGTGTGCCCACTCACATTCTCTAATCTGTTTTAGTCAGAACACCTCACTTTAGCATCATGTGGTTTGCCCCTGGGTAATAAATCTAATGCTGCAAACTTTTGCTACATCTACTCAGTGCTAATCCTCCCCAAAACTCTGCGCTTTATGTTCTCCTGAACTTCGTTACACAGCGCCAGAAAGCAATGATTTCACAGGAAAATGTACATATCACCTTTGATTTTTGTCTACTTTCTTGTGGAAAGGGCCAGCTTTAGTGGAATAAACATTGATTTTTAAGCTTTTGGTGCATTAGCTTTTAAATTCAAAATTGTATTTGCAGAACCTGTTCTGTGATCAATGGGAGGAATCAAGATTTATAGCTGTGATGTGATATTGAAGAAATGCATTGTCTGCGTGTCTGAAAGGTCCTGGACTGGACAATTTCCCCCAGTTTTAGGCTTTTTTTCCAACCTAAAAAAGTTAGGACATGTTATTCACAATGGGACATATGAAATGTTGAAAGCTTAAAATTTTACTATTTCATCAAATCATTTGATGGCCGAAACGCACAAATTAGTTGTTATTGTGTATACATTGTTACACACATTAAATGTACACATTGTATGTGTATTTAATGTGTTTTTATGTTAGATACATTTTACGTAATTATGTTATTAGCGTTTTTTGGTGTAGAACATTTTAATGGATCTGCATCGAAATGATGTTTAGTTTTGCACAACTCTTTTGAATTGTGGCGGTCATGGTTTTCTTGCTGCACCCTGAAAGATGTCCTCAGTACACGTCTCTGCCTCTAATCTCCTCCTAATTACTCTGCTCTTCATCCTCGTCTTCCTCACCTGCCTTTTTATCCTGGTGAAAGGCTCTCTAATGACCGGGTTTGATGTTCTGCCTGCCCGTGTGTCTGTCTCCGACTTCAGAGAGCTTCCTTCCTCCACGCGCAGTCGTAGACCTTCATAAATACGCTGCATCAAAAGTACAGTAAACAGGGCCTGTACTCCTCTTTGGCTCTTTGTGCCTGCCTGCAGCCTTGAAGAATCTTGAGGACTGTCTTAAAAGCCTGAAGGGGGTCCTAAGAGGGACACAAACACACGGACATGCACTAATGGGCCCACATTAACCATCTTAGGAACACTTCTTAAAGCGCTTTCTTCAGGGTCCATAAGGGCCCAACTCTTGGTAAACACCCAAATAGTTCACTGTGTTTCCAATGTAAAGACTATCTACTTTAATACAGCACAGTTATATATACAATATACAACTATACAATATTTCATCAGGTATTTATTTTCGTACCAAGAGGTCATGGGTAACTGGAACACGAAAAATGAGAAGTGGGATGGAGAAAAAACTGTACAGATACATTTCAACATTTATATATATATATAAAACATGATATTATATATTTCATTGTGAAGCTTGTGAAAGTATCCAAGTATTCTGAATATACTCTTGATTGGACTATTTAATACATTCCAAAATACATTTTAAAACAAGCAATGTATGGTATGGTATGAATATAAGATTACTTTTATTACTATTACTATTATTATTATTCATTTATGTACATGAATGTCCTCAAAGTCTGACCGTTGGTAAAAATGTTTTTCCCGGAGGCTTGCTGCCCCTGATTGGCCGATGACCAGACCCTGTCAATAATGTTTGGACAAGTGACCCATCCTCCAACGAGAGCATGTAAACATGAAGCATTAGGCAACCCACTTTGGATTTTGACCCCAAATGTCCCCAACACTCCAACACATGTCATCATAGTCTTTACAGTTTCATTTGAGACCGCTAACAAATATTGTCTCCATACTTATGAGTAGTCCTTTCAGAGATTAGGTTGTAGTCGGCTTTTAACAAATGTCAAATTGCTCTTTCATCAATTTTTCCATCTCTCATCTAATGCAATACAAAAATAAATATTGTCTGTGATCAAATTCAAGTTTTTACCTCCGCAAAAGCATGATCAGACAGCAGAAAACAATAGTCCCTCCAATTTCCTTTTTCATTTTAACCAAAGAATAAAAACTTTAACCATCTTTACCTTCTATAGCGTCCTCTGTCGTAAAGACAACATAGTGTAGCTCCCTCAGTGCAGAATTAGAGCCACAAGAGTAACTTTGTGTGTTTTCGGCCTCCTACTGTCTGCGTATGCATGTGTTGACGTGTGTACACTGCCATGGCGGCAGACCTGCTAGGCTCAGAGCACTGCTGCATTGATTTTATTTCTCCTCTCTCTGTTTTCTCTGGGATTTTGACAGAATCATAGCACCATGGAAACAAAGAAACTGCTTTTGTGACAGAGGCAAACCTTTCATTTGGACTGAAGTGAATGGCGGATTGCAGCTGATAACAGCATGGGTAATCACACACATACACACACACACACGCACACACACACACACATACACACACATACACACACACACATATACACACACGTACAATACTGAGAAGCACATATAAGGTTAAGGCATGATTGCTACATGCGATTGTGGAAATAAACAACTCAAAGGTCCCTTTTCACTCAGCTGCAGCTTAGGCACACAATCACAGTTAATACTAGTCCCCACAATAATAAATGTCAGTGTGCGGCTTATCTCACACATTTTGTAAACACAGAGAAGAAGACTTACTTAAAGACACTGTTTCAGAGTCAAACTATAAAACTGAAAGAGATACAAAAAAGTGAGGAAAAGACAATAGTTTTTGTTTTGTTTTTTTCCTGCAAAGAGTTTAATGACTCCACCTGATGTCTGAAGTCATTACCTCCTTAGGTGAAAAATCCTGTAGAGTTAAAATTATTCAAATTCACAGAAAAATATTGGAAGAGAGACTGAGCTCATTGACCCAGCTGTCCTACAATATTTCATAGTCCGAGACCTCGAGAGCTATAGGAGTCACAACCTTTTTAAAATATGTAACAGACCAAACCTCAACTGCTAACAGCAAATTGAACCTCTTTGTTAATAGTAATACTACATACAAAAACATATTTTATTTATGTAATTATGTTTATTTTTCTATGTGTGTCTCTTATTTATTTAATCGTCATTCATTTTCATTTTCATTAAGAGTGTACTTTTACACCTACTTTGCTTGAAGATTTTTTTGTTGTGACTGGCTTAATCAGCAGTCTATTAGTACATAGTGAGTTTGTGATACTGGTTTTGTGCCATGAACCTCTTTTTAATTTGTTTTGCTGTTAAAAAATGAAAATGTTGTAAAACTTTACTGTAAATCAATGTAGACCTGAAAAGGCACATACCTGAATCTATTTATTGTAGTTTCCTAGTTGACCCCATGTCTGGACTTCACTCTGAGCTTTGATATGATTTCCGGGCAACAGTCATAGACAACAAGCTAAATTATCAAATGCGATTGTCCACTTAACCCGGTTAGGTTAAAGTTCAATGAACCAATTACGCAACATTGTTTTACGCTTACCGTAATGTAAGAAAACATGCGCAGGACAAAACAACATCCTAACAAATAGCCTGTGATACAAACAGTGAGAGCCCCGAGTCAGATTGCTCTTCATTAAACGATTTGACCCCAAAATATTAGATTTCCGAGATTCTATTGCATTTAGCATCTTTTTTATCATTATTGAGATGACGAGGGATTACATCGATTGTGTGTCAAATTAAGTTGAGGAACACCAGAGGCAGACCAGGGCTTTTCTTGCCTTGAGTATAGCCAGTATTTTTGTACACATGTTCTGGCTCATTCAAATGAAATCAGTGTCTATGTAGAGGCATGTCTGTGTTGTTTTATTGTGTGTGTTTGTGTGTGTGTTGTGCAGCGTTGTCTCTATTGAACTGTTGTCGTAACCTGAAGAGCTCTACAGAGAGGATCCTGAACCTGACCCAAGACAGACGGACAGTGATCAGTGGTGGCTGAAAAGTAATGCCCAAAAGGCGGACAATCTGCTCCAAAACATAACTGAGCCAGTGGAGGTTTCAAAGGCTACAGTCATTAGGAGCTTATTTTACCGTCAGAGAGTCCCCAGAGAGAAGCCTGGTGATGATGGGAAGGCCCTGTGAGTAAAAATACCCCACTGCACTGGAAACTCTCTTAACTGGAACTTGGTGGAATATTTGTGGAGGAAAATAGCAAGATCCACCTTTACAGACCAAGTGAACAGTATAAAAGTATCTCTCTAATTAGCAGTATAGCCTTGCCTAATTTTGACTGTTGTTGTTATGTTATTTAAAAGTGCATTTTAATCCTTTTGGTGCCAGATTTCTTGTTAATGTAAGACTAATCTACTCAGGCTGAAGTTATTCTGCAGCTTTGCGCGTCTTTGTTTAACATGTTTGTGTAGTCAGTGGCACTCACAATCCAAGAGTTTCCCTGACACATAAAAAATAGTACATTTTTCTGCACCAACACAAATATCCATAAACCTACATTATTTTCTTGTATTCATTATTTTTTAGAGTTTAAAGTGTTTGCCATATGTGACAACAACAAAGATGTTTTGAACCTGGAGTTAGTGGAGTGTCTTTATGTGGTATACAGTGGGCATAACTCCCAATGAGATCTTATAACTGTTGCTGTGCAGGTAATGTAATTGTCATTTCTTTAAATGCCTTTTGCCCCTGTAGTGCCACACAAAGGTCTGTTGTGTTGTAATCTTATAGCACTTTAATGTTTACCACTAACTTCTGGGAACTATGGTCTATGGTTCAACTTTAGTGTGATAGAAATGGGCCTTTGGAGACCACTTGTGTGATGTTGCTGTATCTTTTAGTGTGTCTAAGTTACCGGGAGGCAGCAGGTTTCACATATAAGAGAAACTAAAGTCGATCAATTTGTCAACCTCAGCCTGTGGACTATGACCCCTTACACAACACTGTCTGTCTAAATATTTTAGTTGTTTGTTCTTGTGGATAGAGTTGTTCAAATGTACATTCAATGAATTGTAATTTTGGAAGTAAATATTTGGTGTTGCACTGTGTTTCTATAACGCAATACCAGGCATTACAAAAATATTTCAATGACTTTCAGTGACTAATTTTTGTACCACAAATTGTTCCAAAGAAAAAAAAAACCCAAAAACTCTATATTCTTGTTCTATCTCAAACACAATGTGTGAAATTCTTTGGCTGTGTATATTATTTTAATTAAATGCCCTGTATGTTCTTTTTAGCTTTTTGTGCTGCACCCAGTTTAGTCATAGCCTTAGCCATAGTGTAACACACAAATTAAACCAATTACGGAACAGCTTTATGAATGCCATCTCACTCAAATGCTGTGCAGTAAACTTCAAACGTTGATTTTTTTTCATATTGAATTTAAAAAATAAAGTATGTATTGTAAATGTATTCTCTGAAATACAGATCAGTAGCTCCCTAAAACATCTCAAAATATCATCTCAGTTGATTCCTGCTTTCATCTCCACATACCTCACATGACAGTGCTCTGTTGAAAATTCCTGCAGGAAACTCAGGGCACCTATTTGTTGTTTTGATGTGCATTGGGTGCACCTCTTCAGCCTGGCCTTTTCGAGGATGACTTGTCTCATCTGAAGCCACTCACAACTAAATGTCCCATCTGGTAACATTTCCACGTTTCTCCGCCTTAAATCAATAGCAATAATTTTCCTAAGACCCTGACACACACACACACACACACACACACACACACACACACACACACACACACACACACACACACACACACACACACACAC
>KN476216.1:18306-55242 GCA_000787095.1 Periophthalmodon schlosseri
GATTTAGCAACACAAGCAAAATGGCAGACTTTCTTTTAGCTTTAAAGTTGGGTGAGACGTTGACATTGGTAACAGGCTAAACGCTGGGCCATAGTGAGGTTTAACAAGAGGAGGCATAGCGAGCACTTAGATGACACGCTTGTTAAGACGCAGGCCAGATTTAAAAGCCCCCCGTGGCATTCTGGCATTACGTAACACACAAAAGGATGTGGCTACAGAGAGGCGAGTGACAGATATTGAATCAAGGCTATTAAAGGGAAATACTTTAACCCTATTAGCTCTAACCGCACAATGATGCATGATGTAAGCCCCCATTTTAGCCTATGGAAGTAGGACTGTCACGATAGCAGATTTTGAACCGTGATATATCGCGACAGAGAAATATCGCGATAAACGATGATATTGAAACTACTCGATGCCACTGACCCAAATCAAAAATAACGCAGGATCCCAGTAAGCTATAACTATTTCTTTTAAATATAGTGTCATTAAAAAGCATGAGCTACAATAAACACATTTTATTTGCTTATTTATTTATTTTATTATCATGACAGGCCTTTATGATATACTAACTTTACCCATGAAAGAAACAACTTCAAAATAAAAACAGTCAGAGGTAAAAGGTTCAAAAGGTCCACGCTTATGCAGTGTATCTTTTTGTACAGCCTATTTTTCCTACATAAATCTTTTCCAATTTGTTTGTACAAGCCAGTATTTCTATATTAATTTCCTTTGAGTCAGCTGAAAGCAGAAATCGTTTCAAAAATGTGCTATGTTTTTCGTTTAAGCAAGTCATGTTTGTTACACAATTTCGGCACATGGGAGCCAAATGGATGGTAGTTAAGCCAGTTGTTTTTATGCTGATTCTTAGCCACTCCAGAGGTTGCCAAAGAAAAAAAAAGTTGTGCGTTTGTGAAATATCTTGACTAGTCTATTATTCGTTTTTCCAATGTTTTACTCAGAGCTGGCAAAGCATAAGCAACTGCTCCTGCTACTGCTGCTGAATGTCATCACCCTAAATTCTAAGAAAGCTCTTTTCTGTAGGACAACGTGAAAGATGGGGATTGACACTCAAACCGACCAACACAAAACCAACACAAAACTCTTTAATAGCATCGTCACAAGCTTTGTAAATAAATGAACATGTCTACGAGGCATAGTTTCCCAGACAGATGGCACACACGCAACAAAATCCTCAGCTAATCTGACAGAGACAAGTCTTCTGTAAGAACCACACTGGCCCGGGTCATGCCATACTCCACAATGTACTAATAATACCCTGTTGGAAATACTCAAAATAGCAAACAAATGATTGAAACGTGTGTGAAGGAGATTTAAAGTTAGATTTTTATAGCAAGCTTATGTATATGAATGAGCCGTATTGAAGGAAACATGCGTGGAATGACTAGAAGTGGCTGTTGGAATGAAGTAGGGTCTACGGAGCTGTCCGCGGTGCTGAAACGACCTCTCCTGTTCTCTCGAGTGGTCTGATTCGTGGAAGGATTACAGCTCCCAAGACAAGAATAAGTAGACGCTACTTTCACGTGAGCTGGTCAGTTTGCAACAATCGCCCTCAGACACGGTGCGTAAAACCGAAGCACACGAAAAAAATCAACGTTAACTTTGACGATTTTGCCTCACCCCGAAACTTTCCAATAAAAATAAAGTCATATCCCTGCAAAACAACTTGACGCTCGCAATACCAATGAGCACCGGGTTTAAACGCGCTGAATTTCCTGAGTTTTGATCATGACTGTCACTTTGTACAGTCACGGACGCGCCACCGACATGGCCAGTCACATATTCAGGGTTCAGATTCAGCCGTGCAAGTTAAAATACGCACGTAAACTCTAATGTTGCCTCCAAACTCTGCGTGGATAAAGTCTAAGCGCCAGCAAGACCGAGTGGGAGCTTACCTTCTTGCCGATAACGCCGCCAGATCCGCTCTTCTCCTCTCCAGAGATCCAAGCTGCCGCACGCTGTATGCTGTGCCAGTGCCACCGCGGCTGTTACATGTTCAAACGGGCGAGCGTTGAGTCTTCGCAAGGAAAATGTTGTTAGAAAGCATCCAGTTATTAGTTTGAAGCAGAGGACGAAACGGCTGCGAACTGCGTCAGGAGGCGGTCTCGCGGATCCATTTAGCGCTGAGTGATTGAACTGCGCTGCTCACACACTGCACGCCTTTATGTACGGAGCTCTGGGTTTCTCTATTATAGCAAGAGCTGACACCGGCGTTTAAGCACGCTCTAAAAGGAGGCGGGTATAACTAGGTCCATGAGATAGCCATCGCTGCGTAAAAAAAAAGAAGTGCGACTATACGGCTCACTGCACGTCTCGCTGATCCCCAGTCTCACACAGGCAAAGGATTTAAACTCATAATAAGATTGTTTGTCACCGAGAGGCTATAAATGGCGAGTGCACTGGCCGCTTCCTCGTCTCACGTGAGAAAAACCCCGTATTATAAAGTTTAAAGTTTGGAAATTGTTCGTCTGCGGCGTCACGGGGGCTTAGCGTAAAGTTTAGGGCCATGAGCTGTTGCGTTCGAGCTGCTCAATTTCACAGAGGAGTTGGGGGTGTGTTTAATTTGGCGTTGCGGGGGAGGCAATGATATTATTTAGGAGGTGGCTATTGGTTGTGCCAGCAGGGGGCTTACTTAACTCGAGCCAGGAGACTATAAGATATATGTGGCTTCATAGTGCCTTGGTTATTATTGAATTTGGCGTATTTATTTTACAAAACTGCTCCGTTATACCAGGCTAAATGTTGGATTCGAGCGCTAGTTTGCCCACACTACCATATCCATTTAAAAGGGACGTGTTACGTAAAAACTTGTATGAGCTTTTCATAGGTTTGCTCTGAGTTTTATTTTAATTGTTTCAAGAAAATATCTGTTTTCACCCACCCCCTATCTCCACCCACTTTTCTGCACTTGTACTTACTCAAAAATTCTGATTTCGGTGATGCATGTAGGGCTAAAAATATCACACACGCGCACACACACACTTCTCAACAATATAAAAACATAAATAAAAATCCACTGGTTGCTATAGTGAAATTATGAAGAGGCGGGGCCAGGAGCAGAGAATCGTTTCTGCAGTTTTGAACAGGAAGTGAATGGAACTGTTTCTTTTATCAAGCCATTTCATATTGATCATTGGCGCTGTTTACAATGAACAGAATGTAAAATAATCTATATATGATATTGCCTGATACGAAAAACTCAAAAAACACAAGATGTCTTCCTTAAACTGTTGCTCACCACATCCACAGTGCACACGTCACAACACAAACCCCACACTCATGGTCGTTGTACAGTAGCCTGCTGCAGTTTAATGAATCCAGGCCAGACAGGAGGAGGCGGAGCCTACGGAGCCACTAGAACGGGCTCATACTTCACCGCTGGAGGAGGTCAGGCCTGGGTTCCTGTGATGGCTAATCGATACTTATCAATGATGAATTATTGACTACAAGAACATGGAGAATACAGATTCCAGTTGACTGATTGGCTCTGGGGTCATGTGATCGCTAAACGGCCGCGCAGACGTCTCCCTCAGAGCCGCTGGGTTCCTTCGAAATGCCCTGGAAATAAAATCAGGGGGGCGTAGCTTCAGGCATGTTAGTGTATGTAATAAATGCGCTCGTGTGAACATACTCCGAGCGCAAGGCCAATATCACATTCAAAACATGCATGTCAGGGCATTTGTATTTGTTTGTTTTAAAGCCCCACTGTGTAACATTGTAGCCAAAATACAGACTAAATTAATACTGTTTTTGTTGCACTGAAAACATGTGTCCTTTCCCTGAGTGGGACTGCATCTCCACAAAACAGACTCTTGTGTAGCCTGGAGTGGGCCTCCCCCAGTTCTCTTGGAAATGTTCTTCCTTTGGCTATAATCCTCCACAGTATGGCATAAAACATCTCTCTCACCATGGAGACTGTGCAGAAGTACGGTCTGAGCTTTTCTGTTTCCATGGAATCACGCAGGTGACGTGCACCTCCAGAAAGTTACAGACTGTTACTTTAACTTGCCCGCAGATTAACAACATCATAATAGTTGCAATAATAGTCCTTAGTAGAGGTTGTAGTAATAGTAGTTGTACTTGCAGTTGTGGCGTCAGAGTCGGGGACGCACCGATCCGGGTTTTTCTGTTCCGATACCGATGTCGATACTTTGGATTCAAGTATCTGCCGATGCCCGATATCAACTGACACGAGGGCAGAGACTGAAGATATTTTATTTATTTCCTGTAAACAAAAACAGCATAAGGTAAAAACGATCCAAATATGTTTTGTAACTACAGAAAAGCTTTGTAAAAATACAACTTTAATATTACGCAATGTTATGTTTTAGATCAACATTGACCATTAAATCATCTCATTGCACCAGTTTATAAACCAAAATGGGACCTCGTCTGAACTGACATCATGGAAGCCAATAACTGATCCACCAAAGTTTCAGTATCAGCGGCGATATCCGATACCAGTATTGTATCATGTCAGAGTATCATAAAGACTTTTACCTAATGATTATGTGTGTGTAGAGTCTATGCAAAGTCACAGTAACACTCATAGTACTCACAGAACTCATAGTAACACAGTGGGATTAGAAAAGGCTGTAGCACTGAGTAAAGAAAATGTTATTGTTAGACGAATATTCTTTAGTGTTAAACCGGTTGAAGAAATAGTAAAAGTAGTAATAGTATTGTTGATGAATACGCTTTAGTGTTAAATAGTTGTAGTAATAGTAATAGTAGTAATAGTATTGTTAGATGAATACTCTTTAGTAGTAAATGGTTGTAGTAATAGTAATAGTAGTAATAGTGTTGTTGATGAATACTCTTTAGTGTTAAACTGGTTGTAGTAATAGTAATAGTAATAGTAGTAATAGTATTGTTAGACAAATACTCTTTAGTGTTTAAATGGTTGAAGTAATAGTAATAGTAGTAATAGTATTGTTAGACAAATACTCTTTAGTGTTTAAATGGTTGAAGTAATAGTAATAGTAGTAATAGTATTGTTAGACAAATACTCTTTAGTGTTTAAATGGTTGAAGTAATAGTAATAGTAGTAATAGTATTGTTAGACGAATACTCTCTAGTGTTAAAATGGTTGAAGTAATAGTAATAGTAGTAAATGTATCGTTAGATGAATACTCTTTAGTGTTAAATGGTTGTAGTAATAGTAATAGTAGTAATAGTATTGTTAGATGAGTACTCTTTAGTAGTAAATGGTTGTAGTAATAGTAATAGTAATAAATGTATTGTTAAATGAGTACTCTTTAGTGTTAAATGGTTGTAGTAATAGTATAATAGTACTGGTGCTAAGAGTAGATGTGACAGCCATGATAATATACAGGCAGTAATAATGGTAGCACCAGAGAATATACGGCATTTGGAGCCAACAGTGAGCACAAATCTTCTAAGTGCCTTAAGGGTTAAAGCCTGGACGTCTGCGCCTGTGTAAATGCAGTCCCACATTTAATTTATGGAGAGTGCCGCCCGACGTCCTCTGTAATGACGTGGTCCGGGGGGGGACGACCCGGAGAGAAGCCCGAGGATGGCGTGCTCCAGGCGGGGAGAGAAAACGGCGACGAGCCCCGCGAAGACTTGGCACCGTCACAACCCGCCTGTCTCACCGCCGCAGTCTCAGAGCTGTGAAATGTAGACGTTAGCGTGGTCCAAGAAGCAACGGCACTGCGGCGGTCAGAGAGATACATGCAGCGCACAATATGGTTTTGACCCCTGGGTGAGGGGAGAAGCGACCCCCATACCAAACGACCAAACCATAGCCCCAGAGTCCTGTTCTTTCTCTCGCCAATCCACAATGAAGACGAAAATAAAGGTTTAACGGTGTCATGGCCCGAGGAGCTGGGAGTAATAAAGAAATAGGTTGTTGCCAAAGGTTAGATTGTTGTTTTGGTCCAAATAAGAAAAAAAATGAAATTTCAAAAGTGCTACCAATGTCACAAATTGGAAAATGATTTTATAATAGATAGATGGATACAACATTGTAGGAAGGACAAGTAATGTTACAAAGTTATAATAAAAGTAAAGTTTACTCTTTCTTATTTGTGGTATATGGTAAATGGACAGTGGACAAACGCTCTACCAACTGAGCCACTGTCTCGTAATGAATTTTACACTGTTAACGAATCAATTTACAGAATAGTAGAACTGTCACAAACTGACACTAAGCCTGATTTTAACGTAAAGGCACAGCATGTAACCTTTCTGATGGAGGGACCGCTACCTGCTAGTCTCCATTGTCACTGCTTTGCCTGGAATGTTCCACAGTATGGCATTAAACTTGTCTATCTTACATTAATCCAACTACAGGTGTTTTTATTGCTAGAGAAAGACATTGGAAAAACATGCATTCTTACTGTGAGCGGGGTTGGTTCTCCACAGATATGACTTGTAACTTGGCCTTGTGCTGTCATCTGCTTGTCTACGTGGGGATAGACAAGTTTAATGCCATGCTGTGGAACATTCTAAGCAACAACATCTACACCAGAACAGTTACAAAGTGCACCTTTAAAGGGCCCATATTACGCTATTTTCTGATCTATGTTATAATGTTATTTCCTCATCAAAACATACTCAGAGTTGTGTTTTGTTTCATTCACACATGTTTAACACACAAACCCTGCATATTTAGGCTGAGTTCTTCTCTCAAACAGAAAACACTCTGTTCCACCTTGTGATGTCATGCAGCAATACAGGAAGTGCTCCGCTGTGTTTTAAAACTCCACATGCCTTCACTAGAATCATTTGGATGATTTTAGCCCTGGATTTGCAAATCTCTCCTGAAAGATAAACGATAGCTGTTAACTTGAAAACTACCACTGCTGCATGACATCACAAGGTGGAACAGAGCATTTTGAGCTTTGGAGATGTAGACAGACTAATAATAAAGTGTTACTGAAACATGCGTGAATGAAACAAAACACAACTCCAGTGTGTTTTTGATGAGGAAACAGCATTAGAACATGACTTAAAGCTCACAAGAGTCAGCGCTGCGTAATATGGGACCTTTAAAGTAATCATATAAATATTTGATCGTAAAACTAGTCTTAGATTAAAAATATATATATATTAAAAATGTATTCATAGAGTTAATATTATTATTATTATGTAACTCATTAACTGCAGTTCATCTACAGCACACACAAAGCTAAAAAAAACATAGTGAGGGTTAAACAGCATATCTCCATGTGATCTCAGAGCTGTGATGGCTTTAATGTCTCTGTTTTATGAGCTCCAACTCCTCTGGGACGCGGCATTTCCGTTCGATGTAATGATTTATAATACATCAAGTTACACGAGAATAGAGGTGCAGATGATTATAATGATCAGATATTGTATTGCTGAGGGTGAGCGAGGGTTAGCGTCATAAAATAGCTCTTTTTTGGGCCTGAATGCAGTTGTCTCAAATCAATATTACAATTAAAGGGATATTCTGGACAGTTGATGACTATTTATTTGAATTTTGGGATCTAAAACTGATAGGAGAAAGTTACATCGTGGGAAAATTTCTGAAAAATAGTGACATTTAGTAGATTATTTTATATAGTAGTAACTAGTGTTGTTATGATACTACATTTCAATAGAATAGGCTCGATGCCACGATGAGAATAAAAAACACTCAGAATGTCATTTTGAACATAATATTACTTTCTTTTATATTACATGGTCTTACATCTTTCTAGTTCCTCAGTCGTCCAGTAGGTTCCAAAGTGGTCCATGGGCGTGTACTTGTCTATGTGTCTTATAGTTGTTCTGATACATTTCAAGATCGTTCTAAAGCTTCAGGAAAGGCTCATTTCTGATCTGTGAACATAGACTGTATAAAGAAGTGGAGTAACGGAGTATGACGTCACCCACAGCGTTCTGCTCCAGTCAAATGAAACTCGTCGAGGCTAGAGCAGTTATAGGGGCGAATTTGGAGCCAAGTTGCACATTAGGAATTCCAACCGCGAATTTGGGCCAAGTTGCACATTAGGAATTCCAACCGCGTGTATCATAGCAACCAAAGAGCCAATCGGGAGAGAGGCTGTTGACAGTAACGTGTCTTCCCACCCGCATCGCTGGTTGAGCAGGGAGCAGGCGCTTAGCAACACTGTCAATCAAACCTGTTGCTAACGCTAGCGGGAACGACCTCGGGGAAAGAAGGAGCCTGATTTGTCTGTTATTAATGTTATATCTTGATTTACGGACACAATAGCGAAATAAAAACCCTAGGATCATGTAGAGTGGGTTAATACGAACATTTTAAGACCAAAATGACGAGTCTGACAGCGGCAGTTGCAGAGAGAGGGGCGACAGTTTTCCAGTCGATGGAGTCAGAAGTGCACCCAAGCTCACTTCCTATTTGGAACGCGGCGGCGAGCAGGTTAGCTATGTCCATTTATATATACAGTCTATGGTGTAATCCTTCAGTCGTCCAGGGTCTGATTCTGATTCTGATTCTGAGGTAGGTTCCATAGAGGTCCATGTTCTATAGTCTGTGTGGTCTTATACTTGTTCTGATACATCTCAAGATCATTCTAAAGCTATTCAGGAAAGGTTCATTTCTGTCCTGTGAATGTGACTGTGAATTATGAAGTATCTAATTTCGGTACTAGTTTTAGTATCGATTAGTATCAGATTTTCTGTACTTTTCAAAACTCTAGTAGTGACATAGTTTTTATAGTTGTGGAATCGTTGCAGGTTTTTTTTGCATCCAGGTCTGGCTAAAATATTCTCATTGCGAGTTCGACACCTTAGCAGAGTCCCCTATTGTTATATTCCGTAATTTTGTTTATTTATGCACCCTGAAACATCATTATATTACACTTGACTTGTAAATATTTAATTTCATTTGGATAATAGACCCTGATTAATAAGCCTTGATTAAACATGAAAGAACTACAATTTTCCAAAATGAAGTCTAGGACGGTCCTGTTACTGTAGCGTGAACAGGCAGGAGACACTGGGTGAAATGTATTATTCAAATCCTTCATTTACTGCCTAAGCCAATTTGGTGCTGAGGCAAGTAACAGGGCGAGCTATAACTCAGGGAGGAGGCGGTGGCCCACACTTGATATAATGGAATATAGGCAGTGGGTGAAGGGCAGCTGATCCATCTCCCAGGCTAAGGCAGGGGGTTGGACATGTACACAGTCTACTCCAGGGATTCTGTTAGCGGGGAGACACGGAGAGACAGAAGACTTTGAAAAGACTGTTGACATTTACTAGCACTGTTTACATATACGGCGGCACTCAATCGGCATGCAAATTGACCAAAGGCGCGCGCTGTACGATCACAACACTGTAACTAATATTGTATCTATGGACAAAACAGCAGGATTCCTATTTATGTGTACAAATTAAAATGATATAACTGTGGAGGTGGAAAGTGACAAGATGGCTGCTGTAAATACATGAGAGATGATACAGAAATACACTGAAACACAGACTACGTTTGAAAGAAAGACGGGCTCGTATATCTCACAGAAAGAATGTCGTTCACACTTGACAGGCTTGATTTAAAGGTGCACTGAGGAACTTTTCTGCCACCTGCTGTCTCTATGGAGATGTTATTTCTTTCCCTGGAATATCCCACAGTATGGAATTGAGTGATATCTACCTTACACCTAGAGACAGATGTACATATCGGTTGGTCGATATTTGCACTTTTTAGCGTATGGGCTACCGGCCTTAAATCTCCAGCACAGGCCGATATTTTGTTTTGGCCGACTTGCTGCTTAAAGAACACACATAAAGCTTTATTTGAACACTTTACTGCAAAGAGATAGCTGCAAAATGTGATTACACAGCTCTCTTAAAGGTTTGCGGTAAAAAAGAGCTGTGGGCTGAGTTTATAGTAAATTTCAATTTCAATTTGGGGGAAATAATCTACATCGGTCCCACATATCGGCCCAAACATATCTCCAAACAATCTGCATCAGCCATGAAAAAACCCATATCGGTCGATCTCTTCTTACATCTGTTCAGTTAAAGGTGTTGTAATGGCTAAAACTACATTGAAAAACATAGCACAGAGCCACCTCTCCAAAGATCCAAAAATGTAACTTGGCCTCGTGACGTCACCTGCTCGGTAAATAAGTTTAATGCCATACTGTGGAACATTACACTTGAAGAAATCACATCTCAGTGGACACAAGCACCAAAAAAGCGCCCCCTTTAGGTTCACTCAAGTCCAGTTTCATACGTGGTCAATGTAAAGCCACCATCTGTAAGTTGATTTGATTTTTTTTCACCAGCAGATGGCAGATGTGAAACCTGCCCTCCTCACCCATCCCTCTTCTCTTCTTCTGTCGGGCCAAAGCTGGCAAACTATCAGACTGCAGTAACGTAGATAGCATCTAGTGGTGATATGTGAGAATACAACAGCGGAGGGTCAGCCAGTCTACGTACTATATATGCTTTAGTTGGCATATTATTGAAGTAGCAGAGATAAATTCGAATGTGTCTACATATACAATTCAAGAAACATTTCAAGATTCATATATTTTTTTTAAAAAGCTTGGCGATGTCCTTGGTACACGTGTACAATGAAACACTCCAATAGTGCATCTTTTTACTTGATACTCAATACCGATTCTGATGATAATAAAAAGTACTTTATATTTAGACAACAGAATGTGATTTTCAACATTAAATGGTAGTACTTTCTTTTATAAGGATATAATGCCATGTGGCCTTATATCTGTGTGATCCCTCCGTCATCCAGGTATGTTCCATAGTGGTCCATGGGTGTGTACTAGTCTATGTGTCTTATACTTGTTCTGATACAGCTCAAGATCATTCTAAAACTATTCAGGAAAGATTCATTTCTGTCCTGTGAATGTAACTCTTTTAGTAAGATCATTCAAAACTATTCAGGAAAGATTCATTTCTGTCCTGTGAATGTAACTCTTTTAGTATCGATACATGCTCAAAAGAGTAACTAGTTACTAGTTCGATTTGTATCTTATTTTCGATACTTTTTACAACCCTAGTAGTGACATTGTTTTTATAGTTGTGGTATAGATGTTTTTTTTGCATCCAGGTTTGGCTAAAATGTTGTCATTGTGAGCTCGACGCCTGGGCAAAGTCCTGTACCGAGAAACACTGAACTATTCATCTTCATGTTTTTAAAGTAGTTTATAGTAGCAGCTGTAGTAGCAGATACAGATGTGTTAAATTACATGGTATTGGCAAGCAAAATGTTACAGAAAGAGATTAATAAGAAATGCAACCATAGACTTTATATGTTCAGAAAGCTTAGGGTCTTATGAGTAAGCTCACATATTTTTGAGAGTCTGTGTCAGCCTGATAGAACGTGTTCTTGTTTTTAACTGTTTATTTGACAAAAACTACTTTTACTCACACATTTTACTCAAGTACCTAGCTTTACGAGTACTTTACCAGAGACACGCTTGTACAAGATGTTGACATTTCCCATTTATCTACACGTGCCATGGTCTTAAGCTGTATCAGAACCACAGACTGCATAAAGAAGTGGACTAAGCGAGTGTGACGTCACCTGTAGCGTTCAGTTCCAGTCAAATGAAGCTCGTCGAGGCTGGTGGTTACAGGGGTGAATTTGGAGCCAAGTGCCATATTTGGAATTCCGACCGCGAGTATCATAGCAACCAAAGAGCGAATCCAGAGTGAGAATGATGAAGGTAACGCCCCTTCCCGCCTGCATCGCTGGTTTAGCACGGAGCAGACGCTTAGCAACGCTGCCACGCAAACTCTAGGAAAGAAATGCCTGAATCGTCTGTTGTTAATGTTCACATCTTGATTTATGGACACGACATGAAATAAAAAATACCAGGATCATGTAGAGCGAGTTAATACGAACATTTTAAGACCAAAATAGCGAGGCTCACTGCAGCAGGTACAGAGAGAGGGGAGATAGTTTTCTAATGTAAAGTGAACTGGAGTCGATGGAGCCGGAAGCGCTCATGCTCACTTCCTATTTGGAACACGGCGGCTAGCAGGTTAGCTATGTCCGTTTATATAAACAGTCTACGATCAGAACAAGACCACACAGAGTAGTATATCCCCATGGACCACATAATCTTGAGGTCTATGTCAGCCTGATGGAAAGTGTTCTTGTTTTTAGCATCCCCGTTTGGTTATCAGACAGACAAAAAGTACTTTTGCTCATACATTTTACTCAAGTACCTAGTTTTATGAGTACTTCACCAGAGACACACTTGTACATGTTGACATTTCCCATCTATCTCCATGTACCATTGGAGTTTCTTGGGATTTTCGTATAGAGATGTAAATGTGCTCTTTGAAATGCCTGGAGTGACTTATCAAACTCTTGCATTCGCTGTTTTTCTTTCATCTTCCCTATACTTCAAAACACACTCCTGTACCGACGCTAATAACTATAACTATCTCTAAAATGTCCCAGCTCGTGTGTAGGCAAAGTAAAAGGCTCGATGATGATATAGAGAACCACAATGTACAGCTCCGCTCGCTGCCTCTGCTTCAAGCTAATGGCATCATTTAAATCTTACAGCGAGAAACGGCTAGTCACGGATGTAAGTGATTTTAATAAAAGACCTAATAGCCAAGCTAGCGCCGTCAGAACAACCTGTGCTGCTCACAAAGATCACGTGACTGGAGGAAGAGAATAAGAACACGGGGCAACAGTATAACTTATTATTAAGCTCATGATGAGAACATAACGGTAAATTGTTATGCAAAAGTACAGATCATAGACTGTAGGAAGTGAGCACGGGCGCGGTTCCGATTCCATTCACTCTCTGTCGAAAAACTGTCACCCCTCTCTCTGTAACTGCTGTTGTCAGACTCGTCATTTTGGTCTTAAAATGTTCCTATTAACCCGCTCTACACGATCCTGGTGTTTTTATTTCGCTATTGTGTCCGTAAATCAAGATATAAACATAACGAACATAACAGCAAACAAATGAGGAGCCTTCTTTCTCCAAGGTCGCTCCCATTAGCGTTAGCAACAGGTTTTATTGACAGCATTGCTAAGAGCCCGCTCCCTGCAAAACCAGCGGAGCGGAAAGGGGCGTTAGCTTCAATCGAATGGCTCTTTGGCTGCTGTGACACACACGGTCAGAATTTCAAATATGGAACTCAGCTCCAAATTCGCCATCGCCTCCATGAGCTTCATTTACTGGAGCTGAACGCTATGGGTGACGTCACACTCCCTTAGTCCGCTCCTTTGTAGAGTCAATAGTAAAGATGCATTGTGGCAGAGTTGTTAGTGATACCTTGGAAGTTGTGAGTCAGGTTGCGTTCACACTTCATCAGTGTTTAGTCTTTAATTGAGCCCATTTTAGTCCTGGTGTGGAGATGGTTTGGTCCTGTTCCAGTCCTAGTTTAATCCTGGTCAAGTCCAGCTTTAGTTTTGGGTTTAATCCTGGTTTAGTCCCAGTTTTGATGAGGTGAATGGATGGGAACACACTCCTAAACTCCTAATCCAGTCCACTATTGTTTTCCATTTAAAAAAAAAAAAGATTCCCATTAGCGGCAATTTTTAAAGGCCACAAGTTTTCATGGGCTCCTCTTAAAAATGCAATTACATCACATATACTTTACAATATGGAATGTACGGTAAGCAATAATGTTCCTCTGGATGCCTCTTGGCTTTCCCCACTATCTAAACAAATACTGCATGTTTAATGAATGCCAGAGTTGGTTGTCTGTCTTTGTTGTTGTGAGAATAACTCAAGTCAGTCAAGTTTTCCAATCAAGTGTGTGGGGACTCCTGGGGGCATGCGAGCACTGAGTAGGAATACTAAGATAATAGAGAGTTTCAAAGAAGGTTAAGTTAATGAGCGTGACCTCCAGGCTCCACCCTCTGGCCTGAACCGTGGAAGGCAGATTAGAGAGGAGCTTTAAGTCGGGATCAGTTAATATTATTTGCATTTAGTTATATCATTTGCTAATTTGCTACATTTTGATAACTTTGTTGTAAATCTAATTTGTTTCTGATTATTAAATCTACTTCCAACTAGTTTATTTATGTGTTTACTGTCCAGTGTTACGTGTTTGTCCTTTTCATTACAGCTGGTCTGATCAGACAGTTTTAAATGTTTTCCTGTGTGTCCACTGTTAGGTCAGTTCTGTCATGTGTTAAATTGGGATTAGATTGTTTTCCTTCAGTTGGCATTATGTTATTTTGACGCCTTTTATGAGCCCGAGTTATTTTTATTTCAGTGGTGGAAGGTAATGAAGTAAATGTAGTAAAGGACTGTACTTAAGTAGAATTTTTAGGTATCTGTACTTTATCTGTACTTTACTCTAAGTGAGTTTTACAGTAGATACTTGTTACTTTTACTTCACTACATTTGAGAGCAGGTATCTGTACTTTTTACTCCACTACATTTTTGAACTGGACTGAAAAGTAAAAAGTACTTTTCATATGATTTGAGGGGTTATTTTTAACATGTTTGCGGTAACATCCTGACTAAAGTTTTCGAGTTCAAGCTTCGGCTTTGAGCAAACAAAAATAAATACACAAAATTCATGAGAAAACTTAAGAAATTGATTCATATTGTTACTGTTGAGCAAAATACGTATCATTGTTTTAATCAGTATCACTGCATTTACACTTTAACAAATTAACAACACTTGTGTAAATTACTTTTACTTTTTACTCTTAAAGTTCATTTTTTAGACGGGTCTTTAATACTTTTACTTAAGCAGATTTTTTCCTGTTCTTTTACTTTAACTTGAGTAACTTTTTACCTCAGTATCTGTACTTTTACTTAAGTAACAACATTGAGTACTTCATCCACCACTGGTTAATTTTGAACTTTTTTTTGGCTAAATAAAAGCCTTAAACCTTTGGAATTTAGTTGTGTGTTCTGTGCCTGACCTTTATAATAATCTTTGTAGTAAAAGTTATTTCTTTATGAAAGAACAATACACTTTTATAGAACCAACATCATTACAGGAACTCGCAACACTTTGTGGTATATGGCTCCCATTGTCCATTATAACACATAGATAAGATGGACTCCACACAGAGGCATGTCAACAAAGACCAAGATGGAGGTGGCCTTGGTACAGATCACACTGGAACATTCCAGTAGTGTATGTTTAAGTGTCTGGCTTGCATCTAACAGACCTCTGCCTAACCTCACACAATAAATAGTTGCTGGGGAACTGCAGACATTTCAATGAATAATGTAATCTATATGTAGAATTAGACACAATATAAGACGTTCAAACTCCAGGTAAAAGGAGAGGCTTAATCAGCCAAGAACAAGATGGAGGATACAAGCCGTCGAAATGAGGGAGGAATGACCGGGGGAGACCCAGAACACGCTGGAGGGACTATGTCTCTCAACTGGTCTGGGAGCGTCTTGGGGTCCCACCGGAGGAAGTGTCTGGGGGGGGGGGAGGAGACCGCTGCTCCTGCGACCTGGCCTCGGATAAGTGGAAGAAGATGGACGGATTAATGAACCAGGAGGAAGTGTCTGGGGTGGGGGAAGTAGACCGCTGCTCCTGCGACCTGGCCTCGGATAAGTGGAAGAAGATGGACGGATTAATGAACCAGAACCAGGTTTGTTTCAGGGAGGGCATCGAGAGTAAAAATCAATATACATACAAATAGAGAGTATTCATTTGTAGTGGCATCGACAACAGATAAGGTCGACACCCAGACTATAATCGATGTAAAATCTAATGCAATATTGACTTGAACAGGTATGATAATGGTCTTGATCTATATATCAGAACCATAGACTGTATGAAGAAGTGGACTAAGGGAGTGTGACATCACCCATAGAGTTCGGCTCCAGTCAAATGAAGCTCATCGAGGCTAGAGCAGTTATAGCGGCGAATTTGAAGCCGAGTTCCATATTTTGAATTCTGACCGCGAGTCTCATAGCAACTAAACAGTCAATCCGGAGCAAGACTGCTGAAGGTAACGCCTCTTCCCTCCCACACCGCTGGTTTAGCAGGGAGGGGGCGCTTAGCAACACTGTCAATCAAACCTGTTGCTAACGCTAGCGGGAGCGACCTCATTTGTCTGTTATTAATGTTCATATCTTGATTTACGGACACAATAGCCAAATAAAAACACCATGACCATGCCACGCAAATTAGTACTAACATTTTAAGACCAAAATGACGAGCCTCACAGCAGCAGTTACGGAGAGAGAGGCAACAGTTTTTCAACAGAAAGTGAACTGGAGCCAGAGTCGATGGAGCCGGAATCGCTCCGTTTCGGGTGTTAGCTATGTCCATTTATATATACAGTCTATGATCAGAACTAATACAGTACCGCATAATAAGATTAAAGAAACTATTTTGGCCTTAAATTTACATTATGTTATTTATCATTATCATTGTGGTATTAAAATCAATACTGACGTTTTTCCTTAGTATCGAAATCGAGTTTGAAGCATTTTAACACTAGAGAAATAAGGTGCCGCTTACACGCAGTATGCAGTGCTCAGTATGCACAGCCCATCTTATTTCAGCCACATCTACACTCCAGCCACCTTTTTGCCTGACCTTTTGTATTTGACTCTGTACAAAGCAGTTCCCATTCCTTTCAGGTTTACTTTGGTCTCCCTAAAGTTTAAATTCACACATAGACAGACCGTTTTAACTCTCCCCTCTCTCCCACATCCCCACATTCTACTCCCTGAGGTATTGATAATGGGGAAAAATACATAGAAAAAGACATCCCTATAGTTTTAGAATGGTCTTGATCCGTATATCGGAACCATAGACTGTATAAAGAAGTGGACTGAGGGAGTGTGACGTCAGCCATAGCGTTCGGCTCCAGTAAAATGAAGCTCGTTGAGGCTAGCGGTTATAGGGAGTCGAGTTCCATATTTCTTTCAGGTTTACTTTGGTTTAAATTCACACGTAGAAATACCGTTTTAGCTCTCCCCTCTCTCCCACATCCCCACATACTACTCCCCGGGGGACACTGAACGGAGCCGAAATATCAGTCACCAGTTGACTAAGATGAGAAGTTCAATTTGTGATCTTATCCCCTTATCAGTGGCTCTACAGGGGAACAGCGGTGGTGCTTAAACCCGCATATTACCCTGGGTGAAGTTTATTGTCTTTTAGCTTTGCCTGCGTCGCGGTTCATAGCTCAGTCGCCGAGATCTCAAACACGCCTTGTGATTTCAAAGAGAGCCCGAGGAATTAGCGGCTGTAGGCGGAGCTCGATAGGTGGAGTAATTTACAGCAGTTGACACTCCCTCAGTTGAGCGTCGAGATTCAAGGATGATATGTTTATTTATGTTTTATTACCGCAATATGTTATGTTTAACTGACACTTTTCTACCATAACCACTGATTGAGATGGAGCACGTAAACAGACGATACAGGCCTGCGTAAAATTTTGTAGTCGAATCGAAATTGCAATTTGAGCTGGTCACATTTTTATACAGCGCTTTTCCACCTTCAAGCCACTCAAAGCGCTTTACATCAAGGAACCACTCACCCATTCACACACATTCATACACCAGTGGACGCAGACACTGGGGGCGAGGTGGGTTATGTGTCTTGCCCAAGGATAAAACAACAGCATTCATCTGTGGGAGCTGGAATCGCACCGCCAACCTGAGGCTCAGTGGATCTGACCGCTCAGCCAGTGATGTTTATGTCGAGAGCGGGATTTGAACTGACGACCTTCGGATCAGGGGGCAAACACTACCAGCTGGGCTACTGTCGCCCCACAAATTATCAAATTGTAACGAGTGCAGTCGTTTAGATAATAGAATGTCCTCTGCAGAGAAGATAATTGTGGGGAAGCTGGCCAATGTGGTCTGAAGCAGGAGGCAGACTCACAAAAATTCCCATTCAACAAAATTTAGTCAAACGTGGCAAAATAATACAGTTTTACAAAAAATAACTTGCTCAACTTAATCAAAAGCAAAAGAAATGAACAAAACTAAGGAAAACCCACGTGTACCAGGCTACACTGATGTTCTCCCTGTTGGACTAAACCTGTTTTTATACTCTCCCATCAGGAATGACCTCCCCCAGGTAAATAATACTGATTCCACAGGTGCCGTTAGATTTTAACTTTAACAGTATATCAATCTAGCTGCTTAATTATGAGGACCTAAGTCCATTTAACAAAAGTGTTTAAGAAAAAACACTAAAATACTGAAACCAAAATACACAAAGGCCCACGACATCACCCCCAAGGCTTTAAAAATGGCCGACACTGGGCACCCCGTCTTTGTCTGGACCATGTGGACTCAAAATGTGAAAATGTGAAATGAATAATTTTAACCAAATAAAATCTCTTTTAAGTAACTCATTTATGTGTGGTATTTAACTTAAAGGTGAAATATAACTAAACAAAGACTAACCAAAACACACAGTTATATCAAGTAGTTTAGGTGAATATTGAAAAATTATGGGAAATGAAATTGACAAATGTGTGAAATTAAAAGGCAACGGCCAACTTTGTCATAAAATACACAGGCTTTTTTTTATTGAAAAATCTTGTTGTAGTTTACATGTCCACAAACATGTTTTGAAATGCATGGGATTCTTTTGTTTATCAGATCATGTTTCAGTCTTCTCTCCGGTGGTAATGCTCCTGAAGTTGTTTACTACTTTCTATACATACATCGCGATTACAATAAAAAACAGCAAATCGATTTTCTCCCTAAAATGTAATTGATGTTACCCAACTCCATCCACTAAGTCCACTTTTGACAGCTGCAAACTGAGATCTGGAGATTTGAGGCCCCATGTCAAAAATACTCAAACTTTTATAAACCCGTTCGCTTCTAACCTCACTTTCAAGGTAAATGCTCAGAACCAGTTTTGATAGACACTGACCACTGCATTTGTACAGTCCACATGAGCTGCAGTTATGGAAATGCTTTGACTCGGAAACCTGACGCTACGACTGCAAGATCAATCACAATCCAATGAAATTCTGCAAAGGCTGCAATTTTTCCCCCACAAAAAACAAAATATCCTGTTTTATTCTGCATAAAAACCTGTAGTTTAGCTCTGAAATGTGATTCTTGTATTAGTTTGTCAGCTCATATTTCAGGCTTTTTGTCAATTTTTCTGGATGCGTTTAAAATGTGAACTTTGAACAGAAACATAAATCACAAATCTAATCACAATGCTTGTCTGAAAAATTGTAGATAGATAGTTAGATATTTTGCCAAAATTTACGCGTAATCAACTTTGAGGACCATTATGAAACATCCATATAACATATTCTTCATAATTAGCCATATCATTTTGAACACATCTCGGAGCATAAACAAGAATCTGCTGACAATCTTTGGTCGTACTTTTTCATGTTACAAAGATATATTTTAACCCTGGAGAACCCACAGAGTCAAATTTGGCCGCAGTTAATTGCTGCTACCCAAAATGAACAAACAAAAAAAAATATGTCAAATTTAACTTCAAAAGCCCAGAGTGCCACTTCTGGCTCCTGCATAGAGACACCTAGTGGATGAATATTGAACTAAAATGCGCCAGCGTGGTAGTGATTTTGGCCTTGTGTTCTTGTTTCCATTGGCCAAAGTGTGTTTGTACATTTGAAATTCAGTTCTAACAAGCAACAAATAAAGCAAAAAAGAACATTGTCTCATGTCTCATTGTATCTGTGTGGTTGACTGATTATTTTCCTAAATTTAAAATAGTTTGCACTGACAGTGTTTGTTATTGTGATTCTTTGAAATGATACACCTAAAGCCCAATGGGTCAAATTTGGCCCTGATCCTAAATTAGGGAATTAAGAGTTAAAATTGAAAAAGTGGATATTTCAGTGTTCAGTGAACTTATAGCAGTAATTTAATGCATTGTTCATAATTTTCCAAAGAAGAAAAGGGTTCTTGGGTTCTCCAGGGTTAAAGAAGACCTATTGTGCTTGTGTCTGCTGTATGGTTATAATCTATGACACCCGTGGATCATTATGTTCGCAACATTCATTTAAAAAAGACTTAACAAAGGAAACAAGTCCACTGACTTCTGCGTTAGAAAACTGCGGAGCCCAATGGGAGTTAACGTCATCACAACAAAGAGCCACGTCGCTGTCGGCCGCTCCTATGGATATCTGCACATCACACGAGTAGCGGATTTTTTCATTTGTATCACAGTGACAACGCAACGCTGCAGAATCCTGATGCGTATCATCGATTAAGAAAATCAAACTGAAGAACAAAGTAAGTACAAAGCAGTGGGCGTATGCCGGTGGCGGTGAAAACGGGGATGGGTTGATCGGCAGTCTTGAAAATACAGGATTAAAGGTCGCTCAAACATGCATAAATCTCTCCATAAACAACTTCGAGAGGGTAAATGAGAAGGGGAAACTATATGACTATAACATGGTTGAAAGCTCTGAAAAGTCAGTTTTGCATAATGGCTCTGCTTTAAAGCCAGCAGGTATAAAATATTTTCTTGGTAATACAGATCTGTAAATTTCATGCACACCTCAACTACCCAACCCATGCTACTTCCATTCTATTATTATCATGCTATTACTGTGTGACACAATCACTGTAATTGAAATCACCGGTTTTGTCCGTGGTCATAATGCTGTGGCTAATCAGTCTGAAATGTGTAACTCAGTTCCCCTGTAACCGTATTATTACTATGCTCTGAAATGCGGCCAAATCACTTCTTTTGTCTGTGGTCATAATGTTACGGCTGATCGCAGTACATAATGACTACGCAGAGACAGACAGCTCACACTGGAGAGAGCGGAGCGTGGGCTAACTCTGAAACAGGAGGGTCGGGGCCCCCCGGTGCTGCTGCAGTGTGACCGGTGGGATAAACACACCACCTACACTAAAAGCCTTACAAAAGAGCCACTGCTTTTCCAACAGCGGTGACATGGACTCCAGCTAACATGCTTTATTTATGGTGCAGAAAAATACACAAAAATACACAAATATGGGTACTCTTACAGGACAACCCTCCTCTTCTGTGCCCCGAACTGATACACTTAACGTACATGGGGTTATGTTGACAGTGGATGTAAGATGTATGTATAATTAAAATCAGCTAAGTGCCTATGTGCTGGACAGAACGGGTCATTTTTCTATCAGTTCTGTCTTCATCCATTACCTCCCAGGCAAAAGGGGATTCAGCACTGCCTATACTTTACACACTGCACCAAAGAGAATTACGTAACATGCATGATTCAGGGCTTATAGCGAATGTACTCATGCTAAAGTATTGTTTATATCAAAGTAGCTGCAAAAACGAGTATCGGGTAGTAGTAGTAAAAGTAAAAACATGTCAACACTCATGAATCCATTACTGACAAAAGTATATAATATAACAATGTTTATAACTGTGGTAGTAGTTATTACGTTATTTTCTGATCTATGTTATAATGTTTAACAGCGACATGACATCACAAGGTGGAACAGAGCATTATGAGCTTTGGAGATGTAGAAGGACTAATAATAAAGTGTTACTCAAACATGTGGGGATGAAATAAAACACAACTCCAGGTATGTTTTTGAGGAGGTAACAGCGTTATAACATGACTTAAACCTCACAAGAGTCAGTTTTGTGTAATATAGGACCTGTAAGTTCAGTAAAACTTGTGTACTATTGTGAACTAATCTAGCATGTTACTGCACAGGCTAGAAAATATTAAAGATTAAAGTTCATTATGTAACATTTCAGCTAGAGGGTTCCACAGTATGCCATTAAATTACCATGGAGACAAGCAGCTGCACCGCCAGGACAAGTTTTTCAAGGTATTTTTGACCAATAAATGCACCGCTAATTAAAGTTTGTAGAGTGACAAACTGACTCATCCACAGTCACCATGTTCAGAAAAATCCCTGAAAACTCACTTGTTCAAAACTGCCTTCAGAAAACTGTTGTTTATTATTTGTCTTGAACTGTGTGAAGCATCTTTGAATGTCATGAAAAGCGCTATACAAATGTTATGTATTATTATTATTATTAGTAGTAGTAGTAGTAGTAAAAATATATTTCAAGGACAAGCCACCATACTTTGGTGGCACAAATGCAATTTAATAATCTGTTAACAAACATTTATACTCACAGCTGCTCCTGTTTTTAATGTTTTAAATGGACCTATGTACTTATTTGATTTGCTGTTTTTTTGTTTGTATTTTTCTGTATTTTGAACAGGGCGCCCACGAAAAAGAGAGTCTAAGTTCTTTCATTGTGCTCTCTCTCTGTATAAATAAATAAATAACAATAAAATAAAATAAAATAAAATAAAAGATTACATGAGTTTAATGCAATACTGTGGAACATTCCAGGCAAAGAAATAACACGTACATGGAGCCGAGCGAGTACTGTACCTTTACTAACTCACGATAACACATTTTGAAGTTCAATATATTGCTGAAGTAAATATAGATGATAAACGATAATATTGAAACAAATTTATGGCACTGACACAATAACCCGAGAGCAGACCACAAACCACAAAAAAAACACAAAAAATATTCTAAATCTACAGTATTGTTAAAAAATAATGAGCTGCAATGAATAAACAGCAGAATGAAACATGTTAGCACTTAGTTTGCGTCTGTAATGAGTCGGCTTAAATCTTATCCTGTAGCCAAAAATTTACCAAAAAATTTACCAGTAATGCAAAGAAAATGTGCACACGATAAATACTGACCCCAAAAAATATTATTCCAGCTTCCATATATAGAACAAAAAACTGATCTAGTAATTATCATGACAGGCCTACAGTTATCCCTTGTGTTTTCCGGTGGTTTAATCTGGTTATTTTCACCTGAAATACGACTCAACAAACATGAAGTAGTGTGACAAACTGACTCACTTTTAATGTCATGACAGTTTGACATCTCAGCCAAACCAAAGTGCTTAGTTTGCACATGCTCCCCATCACGTTTATGACAAAGTCTGCTTATCCAGTGGCCTCATTATCGCTCTAACGATGAGGGGGAGCAGATCCGGGGATATTGCTATGCGCTGCCTTAATGATATTATAAACAAGAACAACAGCTCAGGATGTAGGAAGAATGTAACAGTACCTCTTATTTGAATAATTCAGACTTGGATAATGTTCAGAAAACATAGCAAAAGAAAAATATACAATCTGTCAACTGGACAAAACGCTTTGCTGCTCGTCCAAGACGCTTCTTCAGTTCTGGTTAAATTACTGCCTTATATCTGTCTGAAGGGAGGAGCTAACTACACGGAAACTAAAAACACCTATTGTTTACAGTTTCTGTTTGTAGGCTAGGTCTGTTGTGATACCCTAAGTGTGAACTGTGCCCGAGTCCTACTTGGCATAGTCATTCAAGCCCCTAATGAGTGATTTCACACCTATTAGCATCCTGGCTAGTCCTATTGTTTTCTTTGTTTTGCTTTGAGTCTGAGGATGGAGTTATAGAATTAGCATCCTGGCTTAGTCCTATTTTTTCTTTGTTTTGCTTTGAGTCTGAGGATGGAGTTATAGAAAGGGGTTAGATGATGTTTGAGACCCCCAGTCCTGTTCAAGGAAGGATTGTCTTTCCTAACAAAAAATCGCTTCTTTAACTCCCCTGTCTTAGCCAAAGAAAAGAAATGGTTTGAGAGGAGAGTTAAAGAGAAACGTCTTCACTCCTACGACGATTTGTCCAGTTGACAGATTTTATATTTTTCTTTTGCCATGGCTCAGACCTGGACGACTGAAGGATTACACAAATATCTTCAGAATACAGAGTAATACCTGTATATGGTGTTTTTTTTATGAAGCAGCCCATGTTGTCTGAAAAACTGTGGGATTCTCTCTCTCTTTACCATCAGAGCGCTCCCTCACCTGTCTGCGAGCAGCCGATTCATGGCCCAGAGGAGTAAAAATAACTGCTTAATTATTCATATGGCGGAACTGATGCCATCTTTCATCATCGGAAACGTCTTGGAAAACATCTCCACCAGACAGTAGAGCGATACAGTGTACCTGGGTGTGCTGAGAGCGGAGCAGCCTGCTTACATTGTGTTGTGGGTGTAATTACGTAGATAATATAGAGATGAATGTGGCTAATACAAAACAGCACTGAATAGGCATAAAGTACTGCTGACTCCCTGGCATTAACACTTATAGTTTGGAACATGATGGGGGCATATATTCAGCTGTGCAGCGTCTGGAGTGAGTCAGCAGGCACCGTTTAATGGATTCACTGCAATATGAATCATCCCATGTAATTTATCAATGCAAGAGATTTTAATGTACCTGATATTTGTACATAGTTGTGTGTACATGTTGTATATGACCCATAGACTGTATAAAGAAGTGGACTAAGGCAGCGTTGGGCTCCAGTCAGATGAAGCTCACTGAGGCTAACAGTTATAGCGGAAAATTTGGAGTTGAGGTCCATATTTGGAATTCCGACCGCGAGTATCATAGCAACCAAAGAGCCAAACCAGAGCGAGGCTGTTGAAGGTAACACCCCTTCCCACCCGCACCACTGGTTTAGCAGGGAGCGGGCGCTTAGCAACACTGTCAATCAAACCTGTTGCTAACGCTAGCGGGAACAAACATTTCCATGTTTATATCAGTGGTGGAAGAAGTACTCAAATTTCCACGTTAATATCAGTGGTGGAAGAAGTACTCAATTTTGTACAAGTACAGATACCGGAGTAAAAAAATACTAAGTAAAAGAAGAAGTATCACATGAAAAAAACAGTATTAAAGTACTTAAGGAGTAAAATTAAAAATATTTCGTGCAGATTTTGAGAACTAATAAACCTACAGATTTGTGCAATTTTTTGTTCAATAGAAACAACTGAATCAATATTTTTTTCTAGCTGTTTTTATTTGTATATTTTTGTTGACCCGAGTTGGTTTAAAAATAGCAGGTCTCAAACAATAATGAAAAAACTTCTTTTACTTTTCAGTCCTGTTCAAAAATGTAGTGGAGTAGAAAGTACAGATGCCTGGTCTCAAATGTAGTGAAGTCAAAGTAAAAAGCATCCGTTTTAAAATGTACTCAAGTAAAGTACAGATACCTAAAATTTGTACTTAAATACTGTAGTACTTTTACTTTGTTGATAGTAATTCAAACCTTTGCTTTCACCCTCACCACATGTCTGGTCTTATCTCACAGTCGAACATAAAACAAAGCACTTCTTTCTTGGCCCATTCCTCACCTTTCCGGAAATTTTCATCTGGTTAATTTTCTCCTTGGCTACGGCAAAATACAAAACATAAAGACTGTAATCATATTTTATACATTTCCAGGAATAACTTAGTGTGTTGTTTACTGATATCCAATCATAAAAATGCCAGCGTCTCCTAATGGCTTTATTTATGCTTTGACCTTTGTTTTATTTAAACATTATTTTAACAAACTCAATTATCCCAAACTACTGTACATTTATAAGCACACAGCGGATTTTGAAATGCAACAAATCTTTCCTATTCACAGCGTCCAAGTCGAGATATGGACCAGGAAATGACGACGGGGTCAAAGGTGAAGGAAGGCATCGGACATGGGGGATACTGTTTATGTTCTTTCGCGTTATTATCTCCGTTTCGTGTCTGCGGGCATGTTAGCAGCGAGGCGCCCACCAGTCTGCCTGCGTCTCTACCTTTCCACTGCCCTATATCTATGAAAGAGATGAACCTAGCTAGCAGCCCACACGCTCGCTCTGACAAAAGGACATCCGCCTACGCCGCTTTGTCCAAATGATTCCCTTGTTCACGTAACCACGGAAAAACCCCGGCAGATTGCGGCGAGAACGCGATCGGCGGAGGTCGCAAAAGCGGAGCGGTAAAACTTCCCATCACGCCACAGTTGAGACGTTTGAACGCAGAGAGGAGAGGTCAGAGGCGGGCGAGCAGGGCGGCGGTGTCTGGCAGACGGAGCAGAAAAAGGAACTGTTTGGATAAACTTGAAGCTTAAAGTGAGTCGCCTGTAGTTGGATGGCAGCGTGTGTTTGAAGGTGAAGTGAGGGTGAGAGGAGGTATATATAAGATGGTGCATACTCAACTGTTATGACAGGGGGAGCTATAGGGACTTTTCAAAATGGGCGAGGTGTTATGAATAGTTTATTGAAAGGATAAATATGGTAGCGATTTGAGGAAAGGAGAGTTTGACGGATTTGTTTGGAATAAGAGTAGGTGCAGGTGGAGAGGCTGAAGTGGCTGCGGGTTTTGCTGTAATTCTCAGTCGTGTTTAATTGATAAGTGAAAGGAATAATTATGTTCCGTAGTACAGCATTAAACTTAACTATTTCTGTAGAGCAGTGGTGGAACTGTAGTTAAGTATAAACTTTAGGTATCTGTACATTTTAAGTGGATACTTTTTGCTTTTACTTCACTACATTTGAGAGTAGTATCTGTACTTTCTACTCCACTACATTTTTGAACAGGAATGAAAAGTAAAATTAGTTTTATTACTGTTTGTGACCTGCTGAAAAGGCTGAAGGGTTTATTTTTTATCAAGTTCATAGTTTGAGCAACAAAAATATGCAAATAAAAACAGATGAAAAATTATTCAATTGTTTCTGCACAAAGCTGTATCAAAATCACTACATTTGAAGATTTATTACATCTCAAACTGCGCAAAATACTTTTACTATTTACTCTTTAACTACATTTTTAAACGGGTACTTTAATACTTTTACTTAAGTATTTATTATTATATTTTTTTCCTGCGATACTTCTACTTCAGTATTTGTATATCTGTACTTTTACTTAAGTAACAAAATTAAATACTTCTTTCACCAGTGCCATAGAGACAAACAGGTGACACCAGCAGGTCAAGTTACAGGTCAGTTATGTGGAGCGGCAGCCACAAAAACCCGGGTAATTCTATATAAGCGATTAAGTTTAATGCCATACCATGGGACATTCCAAGTGAAGAGATATCTCCATCTCCATAGAGACAAGCAGGTGGTTGATCCTTTTGTTTTAGACGCATCTTTCAAAGCCAAGTTAGTGGCCAGATTTATGACCAGGAGGCAGGAGGTGTACAGCTGCTATGGTTCTTTTTATGTTATATTTTTGAAGAAACTAGAGCACCCACATTGCAGAAAATTAAAATTGTTTTCTAATTCTTGCCTAAGTCTGGAGCGGAACAAATAAACCAATGACTTTGAGGCATAGACTCGGATCAAGTCTTTAATTAACTCAACTCCAGTTCACGTCCTGGACTCTGGTACTCCATATTTTACCGCACTACACTATCTCTCCCACATAGACCTTGCACTTGGCACTTCTCATCTGGGTTTTGATTCACCACAAAATCTCTCCTAAGCCTATTAGCTCGACATGTTAATTACCGCTAATTAACACAGGAGTTTGTGCGTTAGCACATATTAGCCTGTCGACTCTTTGTCATAACTTGCTGAGTTAAGTCCACAGTAAACATAGAAGAGTAAACTTTGTGGAACTCCAGTGACGTCTTCGGTTTGAAACTAAAAGACTGGCCACGGGATTCTCAGACTGGCACAGTGGTTTTGATTGAAAGTGCTGGAAGTAGGAAATAACACAGCTAGAAACCATTTTAGCGTTCTGTGAATTCATAAGTGTTTAAATGGACAAGTCATCCAAGAAATCAAAAACAACCCATTCGCAAATGCTTTCATCTTGGCCCAACAAAAAGTGATTTTCAAATGTAGTTTTTTGATTACAGGGGAAATGTTTTTTTCACAGAGTCTGCTGGGGCATTTGAACATTCATTTGCTTTAATTTGAAGAAATGCAATGGTTCAGGGTTGGCACGTCTCAGGAATTTAAAAAGTTATTTCATAATCTATTGGCGCTTAAACCAATTTGTCTCACGCAAACTTTGTTTTTTTGTTTCTTGGCAGTGGCACACGCAGTCTGTGCAAATGCGTAGAGCCTCACTAGCCACTAGATGGAAATGTAATGGGGTAATATATGTGCAAATATTTAAAATTTGTTTGGGTGATAAATGAAGAAAGAAAGAATCATTTGACTAAATAATTATAATGTCTTACAATATGCCAGATAGTGTTTATTTAAGTGTGGTTTTATTGTCTTGATTCTGGGTGTTTGGAAAAATAAATTTACATGGACCTGGATGATCTAAGGTATTTTATAAGAATCTTGCCCTGGGCACTGCTTAAAGCTACAAACGGCCCTCATAGTCACAGGGAATAAGGTTGCTCTATGATCTAAACACAGCAAACTGAAGAAAACCACATGAACAGCTCTCTCCCTTCACATGTTCTTGGGACTGGCACAAAGCTTGTGGTTGGGCTTTTACCATTAACAGCATTGAACTGAATTGTCAAATAAATATATTTTATTGTCAAATAAAAAAGCCAGCCTTAGCGTTTAGAGATCGACTGTTTTTTTTCACGACTGATGCCAATACTGATTGTTTAGATTCCTGAGAAACTTTTTGGGCCAATATAGAGGGCAGATTTCGATTATTTTCCCCCAAATTATGTAATTTGAGTTTACTACACACGCCCACCCACAGCCTTTTCTCACAAACCTTTAAGGGAGCAGTGTAGTCATGTTTTGCAGTTATCTCTTTGCACTAAAGTGTTAAAATAAAGAGTTATATGTACTCTTTAGGCAGCTGTCTGTGTAATCCCTCTGTCGTCCAGGTATGATCCATACACATCTTCTATCTCCTGTTTGTAACTCCATCCTCAGACCCAAACCAAAACAAAAAAACCCCAAAACAATAGGACTAGCCAGGATGCTAATAGTTGTGAAAGCACCCATTAGGGGCCTGAATGACTATGCTAAGTATGACTCAGGCACAGTGCACACTTAGCGTAGCTCAATAGACCTGCCTACAGACAGAAACTGTAAACAATAGGTGTTTTTAGTTTCATAGCGTAGCTAATAGACCTGCCTACAGACAGAAACTGTAAACAATAGGTGTTTTTAGTTTCAGTGTAGTTAGCTCCTCCCTTCAGATAGATATAAGGCAGTGTCCAGCAGTGATCTGACCAAAACTGAAGAAGCGGCTTGGATGATCAGCGAAACGTCTTCACTCTTACAAGTTTTTTTTGTCTAGTTTACAGATTTAACATTTTGCTTTTACTTCTTTAGGCAGCTGGTCAGTCAAAACAAAATACCAACCTGTGCTGAAGATTGAAGGTTGGTAGCAAAAGCTCAAATATTGGCCTGATATATCTGCCTGATATCTCAGCCAACTGATATATCGATCTATCTCCACTAGCGCTGGAAGTTTTAAGCATCGTTTTCCTGCTCTGACAATTTGCTGAATGTCTCTCTGCACTCTTGACCCCGTTTCAAATCCTGCCCAGTGAACTCTGTATTGGTCAAAAGCAAATCTTAAATATAGCTTTAATTTGTCTTTATTATTCACTTGTTTGTGTAGTATTAGTAGTATTGGCACAGCAGTAATGGTTATGTCATTGATTTTATTTGCCTGGGGTCTTCCTGTGTGGATTTCTGGGTTCCTGACTAAAATAAACCTAACCAAAAAAGGCTAGAACAAAAAAGTAGCATCCATTCCCTTTTTAGCTTCACCTTTTTGGACAACAGAAACAGAGCTCAGAGAAACACTGGCAGGACACGTGGACACTCCGAGGCTGTGTGGGAGTTATAATGACTTCTGGCGACTGCACAGTTTTCAAAGTGGACTTGTGCATAAGCCTTTTGCAGTCACTAAATTACTAATTGTGGGCCGTCCATTCTGCCCTGAGTCACTCCGGCTGTGAAGTGGCAGGAGCGCGGCTGTGCTCGGAGCTCCTCGGGCCACTGATGTGTGACATTACCATGAGTCAGCTGCAAAGAGCCGAGGTGATGGGAAGGGTGTTGAGCTACGGCCACATAATACAGCCAATATGTCCGGGGTCCAGTGCGCAGGGATTTGAATATAAGGCCAGGCGGGCGCTATGGAAGGTGATTTGTTTCATCAGATTTTGAATTGTAAATCCACAGTGAAAAGCTTTTTATTCAAATTAAACTGGAATAAAAGCATGTTTTGTTTTGGTTGTTTTTATTGCATTGAAAAACATAGGAAAACATGCGTCCTTACCATAGATTTTATAAAGAAGTGGACTAAGGGAGTGTGACGTCACCCATAGTGTTCGGCCCCAGTCGATGAAGCTCATCCAGGCTATCGGTTATAGTGGCGAATTTGGAGCCGATAGGCTAGCGGTCATAGTGGCGAATTTGGAGCCGAGTTCCATATTTGGAATTCTGACCACGAGTATCATAGCAACCAAAGAGCCAATCCAGAGCAAGGCTGTTGAAGGTAACATCTATTCCCACCCACACTGTTGGCTTAGCACGGAGCAGCGCTTAGCAACGATGTCAATCAAACCTGTTGCTACGCTAGCAAGAGCAACCTCGCGGAAATAATTGTTGTGTTATTAAGAATTGTCTGTTATTAATCTTCATATCTTAATGTATGGACAAAATAGCTGAATAAAAACCCCAGGATCGTGTATAACGGGCCAATACGAACATTTTAAGACCAAAATGACAAGGCTTCCTGCAGCAGTTACCGAGAGAGGGGTGACAATTTTTCAATGTGAATTGGAGCCAGAGTCAATGGAGCTGGAAGTGCGCCCATGATCACTTCCCATTTGGAACGCAGCGGCTAGAACATCAGCTGTGTCCATTTATATATACAGGCTATGGTCCTTACTTGCCTCTCCACAAACCTGACTTTTATTTGGCGGCCTCCCCCTGCTTAAAATGCTGTTCCTTTGGCTACATTCTTACACAATATGGCATAAAAATGATCAGTTCAATTGTTTCTGCACAAAATACTTTCACTTTTTCCTCTTTAAGTACCTTTTTTAAATGGGTACATTATACTTTTACTTTTACACTTTTACTTAAGTAGATTTTTTCATGTGATACTTTTACTTTTACCCGAGTATTTATTTTGAAGTGGCAGCCATGTGTTTTTCATGTTTACAAAATTGAATTTGAAAATTCTACTTTGAAATATTTATTCCATATATTTTCAGGCCCTCAAATTCAGCAGTCTACATTTTGAACATTTGCTTAAAAAAAGTTGAACGTTTTAAAGGTGAATTCCTTTTTTCACATTGAAAATAAATACAACAAGGTTCAGAGACTGAAACTCAGAATAAAAACAATTCAAGTATCTTCTGTAATGCACAGTCTTTACAGTCTGTCCATAGTGGGCTTATCCAATCGGCTTTGGACAAAATGTACACATAACATAATGGCTGCTGTGAAGATGGAAGTGAATAGTGCTGATTATGTCTTTATCGTGGCACCTGTTAGTGCGGGGGCGTATAATAATGCAGCGTTTTGCCAAAGTAGAGGCAGAAAGGGAAAAAAAGAACAAAGATTTAAGTAAGTTTGACAAGCACCAAACTCAAAACAGAAGCATTTGTTTTCTCTGCATTTGACCCATTCTACAATCCTCTGGTGTGGTCCAACAGACAGTACTAGTATTTATATTTGACAGGAGTACATAATGTTTTGTTTGATCCTAGGAATACTTTTAATACTCCAACGTGTGGATAAAAATACGTGAATATGTTTCCAAATGAGAAATAAATCAAAAGCCCCTCTTGTGACATGATGAGAATTAGCTATGTCTGCAAATAGAACCATTTGATTATTCTGAGAACTTAATCTATGCCTATTTTATCTGTCCCAATCAAATAAACAATACATATGCATATCGTTTTTTAACTTTACTCCAGAAATGTTACACAGTGTGAGATTAAATGTATCTTTCTTGCATTTATCTAAACAGTAGTGGCTTCATCTGCTTGTCACCTTGGAGATATACGCCTCCTCTGAGACAAGCAGGTGGCAGATCTTCCACCAGAAAAGTTACATAGTGCAGCTTTAATGAAACAGTCGTCATCTTTTACTAGAAACTAGGCCTGTCACGACGATTTCTATATCGACTTATTGACAGATGGAACTATTAATTTTGGGAGTCAGTATATATGGTGGGTACTTTTTCTTTGTACTAACGAACCTTTTGCTGTTTTTTTGTACTATATTGTGGTTTGAGCTGTAGAAGGTGGAATAATTAACATCTGTGATTCATTCTAGATACAAACTAACAACTACAGGGTTTTTACGTATTGTACATTTAGAATAGTTTGGGTTCATTCCATCTGTGGGATTTCAATATTATCGTTTATCGTCAATAAATTTGTTATCGTGACATGTCTACTGGAAACGAGTCTTAATACCACTCTTGTACGTACAAATCTGGAGAACTTTTGCACAGTGCCAGTCCATTCACACTCTTTAATATTTTGTCAGCGCTATCATGAAATTCTGAGTAAGCCTGCGGTCCCACCTGTTAAGACCTGGTTTATTTTGTGAGATATTTGAGTGAGAGGAGAAAAGCTGCTGTTACTAATAGAGTGTATGGCTCTGTGCACAAGGATTCACTGAGGACAGTAGAACCCGCACTCGCTCATGTTGTTGCTATTAAACTTTTATTAAAATCCCAGTGAAGCACTCTCCGGCCTCGTATAAAAATTTTAAATGCTGCTCCCCGTCTTGTGCATCACGTTTGTTCCAAGAGCAACACCTGAGCGTCGGAAACGTCTTTCATACCGCTGTTGGCTGTGTCTTTATTTTCGCTAGGAGCAAAAATTGCCAAGACTTACTGATGTGTGTTGTTTATAAAGCGTATTTTTCACTTATGTTTAACTCTCTTCCTTCAGGGGCTACTGGTTCGGAACGCTCCTCTGACTCAAACCAAATACTCTTTATTTGCTCAGGCTTGTGTCGGGCACGACACAAGCTGGATTTTTGTCAAATTTGAGTATGATCATAGAAAGAGGTCAAATGTCATGTTATTGGAGATACATTGTAGAAAGTGAAGACTGCAGTGAGCGTTACATTGGAGAAACAAAACAGCCGCTACATAAGAGAATGTACCAACACCGTCGCAAGAGCAGCTCGGGACCCCAATCTGCTGTGCATCTCCACCTCAAAGACACTAACCACTCCTTTGAAGATAGTGAGGTACAGAGTTTAGCCAAAGTAAATAAGTGGTTTGAGAGGGGAGTTAAAGAAGCAATTTTTGTTAGGAAAGACAATCCATCTTTGAACAGGAATGGGGGCCTTAGGCATCATCTATCTCTTATTTATAACTCCATCCTCAGAAATAAATCAAAACAAGGAAAACAATAGTGATAGCCAGCATGCTAATAGGTGTGAGAGCATCCATTAGGGGCCTGAATGATTACGCAAAGAATGAGTCAGACACAGTTCAGACTTAAGGTAGCCCATTAGATCTAACCAACAAACAGAAACTGTAATAGGTGTGTTAGTTTCAGTGTAGCTAGCTCCTCCCTTCAGGCAGATATAAGGCAGTGTCCACCAGTGATCCGTCTTCACTCCAACAACTTTGTGTCCAGGTGACAGATTTGAATTTTTCTTTTACTATGGATCATACCTGGACGACTGAGGGATTACACAGACATTGTAGACAGATGTAATGTAGGCTGTTTTCAGATTTTAAAATGTGATTTGTGGTATGGTATCAGATTGAACGTAACACATATTTTCAAATTTCTCTTGAAAAAAAATCCCCAAATAACCTAAAATATAATACCTAATCTATTCAATTCAAGTTTATTTATATAGTACATTTAAAACAACTTCAGCTGACCAGATTCACATAAAAATCAACAAAAAATAAATATACAGATAACACGATAGACAGGGAAAGAAAAATAAAACACCAAGATGTCCTGTCTACTTAGTATTAAATGCCAGATTTGATCTCATTAGCTAAGCCAGTTGGGCCGGTTTTGTACCATATGGTTTGTACTTGGATGGGAGACCGCTGGGAATACCAGGTGCCATGGGGGCAGCAGTGGCTCTGTGCAAACTGTGCCTGTGTCCTTAGGCAAGACACTTCACTCACTTTGCCAAGTATGAATGTGGTGAGGGAGTGATTGTGATCAGAGGGGCAGATGTGGCTACAGTTTTACCACTACCAAGTCTTTGCCTGAGCAGCCAGTCCCTTCTACATTCTGCTCGAATCCAGAAAGGCCTGAAACCAGAAAACAGAGGGTGAAAATCCTCCGTTCTAACTTAAGACGGTCCAACCACAATCGATCATTTGTATCACGTGTTTTTCAAATGCAGAAGACGTCCCCTCTTAAAAATTCAGAACAATATATAACTTATTTTACCTGAGATACATATTACAAGTGTTTGGTGGTTCGATTGCTGATTCTGCAAAAATCTGCGTTGTTTCTCAGTCCTTTATGTTTTCTTTTTTTGCTTTTTTACGTGTTTACGTTTGTTGTGGACACGAACTGACCATGCGTTTCTCTGATTGGTTAATCCGCTTGTCAATCTCTGAAATCGGGGAGACGGGATACGGCTCCAGATCCACTCGTCTTTGTAAAGTTTTGTAAACCAAGTATGCAATGAATGAAGCATGAAATTATTAAGGGCAATATAAGACTAATGTGGTATTATTATTCTACTAATAACAATATTTATTTTACATGTTCCCGTCTCACTTATACACGTGACGTTTGAATTATAGCAGTAAAAGTACCACAGTACAGTTGCATCAGAGACAGTAGTATTAACGGCGACTCATGCTCAGATAGAAGGAAACGCTCTTTGAATCTGGCAACTGCATCACTGGGGGGTCCCTCAAAAGAAACGGCATCAGGCACAGGAAGACACATCAAAAACTGCGCGCTCAAAGGCTTAATGCGGACGACTCGAGAGGCAGCCGCGATCGGGAACGCTGCATTTCCAAATAATTACTGTACATTTAAGAGCATTCCGCATCACGTGACTATTCCAGGATGCCAGGAAGTGCGATGAAAGAAGCCGGGGATGTGGGTCTCATGTGTCAGTGTGCAAATGAGCAGACCATTCTTCCACACTGCATAATTAGCGTAACTGATCTTTAAAAAATGCAGTCAATTTGGTATTATCGTTGTAATATGTTACGCATATATATGTGAAGGTATTTGCTGCAGCTGTTGGTTTGTTTGTTGTGGTTATTTTGTTAGTAAGATATTGAAGAAAATGTGTTGCTGCTTAATAACAGTGTATAGGAATGAGTAAGCGAGTGTCACTCTGCCACTGTACCACCTTTGAGTTTATTGCTCAAAGAGTAAGAGTAGTAAGTAAAGGAGATGAAACTTAACAGACACAGTATTTAAAGAGAGATAAAAATGTAATAGGGGGGATTCATGGAAACGTATTCATCTCAAACTGCTGGTCTTTGGGTTAGACCATGTTTAGAAATGAATGTGTCAATGGCTAATTAGAGCTGGTCTAGCTCCATTTTAGACCCAGAATAGTCCTGTTCTAGACTTGTTCAGATCTGGTGGTGCTTGGAAGTTGCCTGGCAAATCCAGAACGATATCTCTCTGTATTTTTTTATACAGATTGATATCAGTCGATGTCCTCCATTGCCTCCATAAACTGTATATATAAATGGACATAGCTAACCTGCTAGCTGCCACGTTCCAAATAGAAAGTGATCATGGGCTGCGCTTCTGGCTCCATCGACTCCAGCTCCATTTCACTTTACACTAGAAAACTGTTGCCCATCTCTCCGTAAATGCTGTTGTGAGGCTCGTCATTTTGGTCTTAAAATGTTCGTATTGACGCGTTCTACATGATCCTGGTATTTTTTATTTCGCTATTGTGTCCGTAACTCAAGATATGAACATTAATAAGAGACGATCAGCTGCCTTCTTTCCCCGAGGTCGCTCCCGCTAGTGTTAGCAACAGGTTTGATTGAACACGGCTCAGTCCACTTCTTTATACAGTCTATAGTTGCCTCTCAAGCTTGATCAAATGTGATCGTGCAGTCAGATTGTTTTTTTTTTTGTTTTTTTTCCATGACACGTGAAAGAAAAGGACCTCATTGGTCAGGTATGATTTACAAATCAAATCAAATTTATCTCAGCTCAGATCAGCAGTGATTAACAGAGTTTAGTGTTTCGCTCATTGATTCTCCAGAAATCTGCCATGTTTTTCAGCCCTCTCTGATACCCACCTGTCAATCACGCCCATTTGAAAACAGGGAGATTCACGGGTGACCAGACTCACATCTTTGTAAAGTATTGAAGAAGTGTGTGTGGATCCCAGACAAGCCTTGAAGGCCAAATATACATCATTTGCAGGTGATTCTTGGTGTGAACATTTTGAGAAGCCCTGCATTACAAGATTATCTGATCAAACTGACTCTTTCTCCAGTGAAAAGTGTTTTTGTCCGGCCCTGAAACGTCTTGTGGTTGTTGTGCTAAAATATTCATGCTTGACTCACTCACGGGCTATATGTGACATTTGAGTGCCACAGTTGCATTTGAGGCATTTGTCTTCTTCTTCTGCCTGTCTCTCCCGGATATTCGCAACCGCGCCCTGAGCCATGGCAAACACGAGCAGCATGGCGTTTGGACCGGGGAGAACTGCTCCTGTCTGTGCTTCCGGCCCACAGCGCTCGAGTGGGGGTGTGCAACATATGGACCCAGTGAACAGAAAACCCCACAAGCTTCAACATACAAAGCTTCTTTTCGAGACCTGACATTATAGAAAGACTTGGAATAATTTCACCGCGGCATGACCTGATTTCCCTGCATTAGCTCAACCCTTGGCATTTGGAAATACTCTGCTTTGTTCCCTGACTCAAGCAGACACGTCGCTCAAATCATGCCTGAAAATCATTCCATAAAAGTCGTTTCCGAAGCCGTAGTTTGTGTCGAGTAATAATACGGATGTAGGAATTTCCTTCAAGCCGTTTTAATGGGCTTGTATTATGCATAAATAAAACACTCTGAACACCTTACCCTTGGAATGTCCTGGAAAATGTAAATAATGTATGTAGCCTTAGATGGAATTTAATGTAATTATTTCAAAGTGATGAAATTCTAGCACCGTTGCCGCCACCTGCTTGTCTCTGTGGAGATGTTATAGCTTTGTCTAGAAATGCTCTACAGTAAAGCATTAAACTAAAAGGGCCTATATTACACAAAATGGACTCTTTGTTACCTCATGAAAAAACATACCTGGAGTTGTGTTTTTTTTTATTTACACAAG
>KN476216.1:65673-92048 GCA_000787095.1 Periophthalmodon schlosseri
AGAGACAAGTTTTATTGGACTCTGCTTCCAATAGTACAATAAGTAAAACTATTCTGGACATGTGTTCACTTATGCAGCTTTAGTTTAAACCTGCTACATTATTTGGTATATATTCAGTAAAACTTTATTGATAACTACGCCTTAATTAACCTTAAAAAAATAAGGCATAAACTGTATATATAAATTGGCATAGCTAACCTGATAGCCGCTGTGTTCCAAATAGGAAGTGAGCATTGGCGCATTTCTGGCTCCATCGACTCTGGCTCCAATTCCACTTTCTATTGAGAAACTGTCGCCTCTCTCTCCATAACTGCTGCTGTCAGGCTCATCATTTTGGTCTTAAAACCGTCTCTACATGACCCTAGTGTTTTCATTTGGCTATTTTCTCTGTAAATCAAGATATAAAAATTAATACCAAACCAATGAGGCGCCTTCTTTCCCCGAGGTCGCTCCCGCTAGCGTTAGCAACAGCTTTGATTGACAGTGTTGCTAAGCGCCTGCCCACTGCTAAACCAGCGGTGCAGGAAGGAAAGGGCATTACCTTCAACAGCCTCGCTCCGGATTGGCCCCTCGGTTGCTATGATACTCGTGGTCGGAATTCCAAAAATGAAACTTGTCTCCAAATTCGCCGCAATAACCGCTGCCTCGACGAGCTTCATTTGCCTGGAGCCGCTGTGGGTGACATCACACTCACTTAGTCCACTTCTTTATACAGTCTCTGGTCAAAGGTGTCGTTATTAGAAAGTGGTACAACATATTCTGATCAATAATACTAAATGAAATTCATGCGGGATTACATTGACATTTTAAAGAACATGTATTTTCTTAATAGAAAGTTATGAAAACGTTTGGGATATTATTTGAAAAATATCATCTCCAACAGTCTCATATATCAATATATTTTTTCAACTGTTCAAATAGTCCCAAGGTTGTAGAGGTAGGCATTGAGACAAGCATGTGACATAACTCTCTCCACAGAATATTCAAATTACTGCAGGTTAGAGGCAGTTGATTTTCTGTGGTCAATCACACGCACTTACATGTTTGGACTGTATAGGTTTATTTATATACGGTAGGTTAAAGCTGGGCTACTTTATTCTTCGTCTTTATTCTTTTAAATTAGTAAATAAAGTTTTCCCCTTAAAGATGATATTAAAAACACTTTGAGACCAACTCTGACTACTGCGTGCTGTCTGCATCTAATTTTGAAATATTGTATTGTTTGAAAACCCGTAATAAAAAGCCTTGTACAATGCCAAAATGTGTTTTGAGAAGAAAGTTTTTTGGCTGTCGTAATAGCTGTCCACCCTTGCTTTGCTTCCCCTTGAAAAAAAAGCTGTGTAGTGTAAAGTCGCTCTAGCTCAGTCGGTAGAGAATTTGTATATTGCTCCAAAGGTTGACGGTTCGAATCCTGCTCTCGACATGAACATTATAGGTTGAGCGGTCAGACCCACTGACCCAGAAGCTTTGACAGTGCGATTCCAGCTCCCGCAGATGAATGCTGTCATTGTGTCCTTGGGCAAGAGTGTCTGTGTATGAATCTGTGGTGAATGGGTGAATGGTTCCTTGATATAAAGTGCTTTTGAGTGTCTTGAAGGTGGAAAAAAGCGCTATATACCATATTTTCCGGAGTATAAGTCGCACCAGCCAAAAAATGCATAATAATGAAGAAAAAAACATATTTCACATATAAATCGCATCTGAGTATAAGTCGCACCCCCGGCCAAACTATAGTATATTATAGTCCGGAAAATACGGTAACAATGTGACCATTTACATGCCCAAATATTCATGAATGTGACAGCAAGGAGCAAGTTCACGTTAGTTTTAAAATCAGGTATGCAAGCTTTAAAACTATAACATGAACAAAATCGACTGACATTTTCACCATATTTAAATCTTGACATGCAAACTCAAGCGCCACGCAAACACGAGATTACAGCTGACACATATGAGGCGCTCTCCTGAGAGATGGTCCGCCAATAACCACGAAGCGCTTGTCAGTAAGAAAGGTTAAATTAGACCAGGACTTTGTGCCCTTTTCACCGCCAGGATCTTTGCATGGGCCCGTTTGATATTCACGGGACATTTCGACTCAAGGGAGGTCGTGAGGTGATAGGCCCGCTGAATGGGAACGCATTTCAGACGGCAAGTTTATCAAGCTCCGAACACACTTTTTGTCATTTAAAATTCATCACCGAGATAAACTTTGCTCAATTACTATTCGCGGTGTGTGACGGAACGATAAGCATATTCTCTCAGTGCGTTTGGTGAGTCAAAACAGGCTTTCATCATCGGAGTTAGTCACTGCAAATAAACACTGGCGGAGCTCTCGGGTTAGTCACCGCCGCCACTGTCCTTGGGAAGTGTCTGACCTCCTCCGGATTTCAACAGCTATTGTCCAAATCATTTTATCTAGATACACAAATCTCTTCTCTAAAACTGATTGAATCCCTATTGAAGTTCTGTTTGGATCTTTAGAAGCTTTGTATGTGCAGTGTAGAGCGGCACAATATGGTGATTTGGTGTTCATTTCATGTGACAATATCCCTCTCTGATAAAATCTAGCTTTCTTTTGCAGCTCTCTGCTCAAACACGAACAGTTTTTCCCTCCCACACCTCCTGTTGGTTAGCGTCTATAAAGCCCCGAGTGAGTGACAGGTGGATTTAACCAATCGCAATTAAAGGTCCCATATTACACTATTTTCTGATCTATGTTATAATGTTGTTTTCTCATCACAAACAGACCTGGAGTTGCGTTTTGTTTCATTCACACATGTTTAACACACAAATCCTGCATATTTAGGCTGAGTTCTTCTCTCAAACTGAAAACACTCGGTTCCACCTTGTGATGTCATGTGGCAATACAGGAAGTGCTCTACTGTGTTTTTAAACTCCACACACCTTCACTAGAATCATTTAGGTAATTTCAACACTGGAATTGCCTATTTCTACTGAATTAAAGGTAAAAGGAGCTGTTAACTTGAAAACTAACTTTTCATGACATCATAAGGTGGAACAGAGCATTTTGAGTTCATGACACATAAGGTGGAACAGAGCATTTTGAGCTTTGGAGATGTAGAAAGACTAATAATAAAAGGTTACTCAAACATGTGTGAATAAAATCTCACAAGAATCCATTTTGCGCAATACAGGACCTTTAAGAGTGAACTTTGAGAAGAAACGGATGACTTAAGTAATCTCTTCAAGGCAATATAAAGCTATTAAGTTACATGAATCGGCTCTGAGGAACTCGTGATACTATTCTTTGGCATATCGCCCACCCCTGTATTGATGCTACACCAGATGCCCTCTTATTTTCTCCAACCTAAAACATGCACAACAGACCAATCCTCTTGATAGGTCGATCTGGAGATGGGTGCCTGCATGGGTGCTACAATGCAGTCATCCACTCCACTACTCCTGACAGGTTGCCCCATTGGTGTCCAGAATGGGAGAAATATCTATATGGGAACAATAAAGCATCACCTTATGAACAGTGCCATGGCATAGACAAATTGTAACCAACTTGCATAACTTAAATGGTAAAATAAGTATATTTATTTTAATGGAATCTTTTTTCAGACCAAGGTTTAGTTCGTTTTCATACCTGACAGTTTCGACTGCTAGCGCTCTTCCTCAGAGTGGTTACGTGATGTTGTTGTGACGTGTCTGTTCAGCTGATTTAAACAGGTTTTGGCGCTGTATTTCTACCGGTGGAGGCAGGACAACAGCGCCATCTGCAGTCCGGCTTCTTCATGACAGTATCCCAGGTGCGTGAGAGTAAAAAAGCCCCCTCGTCCTCCATCTCAGTCCGGCTTCTTCATGACAGTATCCCAGGTGCGTGAGAGTAAAAAAGCCCCCTCGTCCTGGTTTAAAGTCCCGTGGGCGCGTTTCTGTATTTCGGCTGCCTCCTTAATCCAGCGACAATGTTTGCTGTCCTCTGTCCCAGTGGCGTTTGCTCCGTCTCTTTCGTCGCTGCTCGTGTGCACGCCTTCGCCATTTCCTTGTTTCTTTTTCCGTGTACTGAAAGCCCTCGCTGTTTCCCCGACGTATGTTTTATTGCAAGCACAGACTGTATAAAGAAGTGGACTAAGTGAGTGTGACGTCATCCATAGCGTTCGGCTCCAGTCAAATGAGGCTCATCGAGGCTAGAGGTCAATTTGGAGCCGAGTTCCACATTTATACTTCTGACCACAAGTATCATAGCAACCAAAGAGCGACCTCGGGGAAAGAAGGCGCCTGATTTGTCTGTTATTTATGCTCATATCTTGATTCACGGACAAAATAGCGAAATAAAAACACCAGGATCATGTAGAGCGGGTTAATATGAACATTTTAAGACCAAAATGATGACGCTCACTGGAGCAATTACAGAGGGAGGGGTGACAATTTTTCTATGTAAAGAAGGTCTAAGGAAACAGAAGTTGTAAACAGAGTCGATGGAGTCGGAAGCGCGTCCATGATCACTTCCTATTTGTAACGTGGCAGCTAGCAGGTTAGTTATGTCCATTCATATATACAGTCTATGATTGCAAGACAGGGTATTTTGTATATGACATTAAATTTGTGTTCTGTCACAGCAACATCACGTTAGTGATGTGAGCAGTCGAAAGTGTCAGGTATGAAAACAAATTAAACCTTGGTCTGATAAAAGAGTCTATTAAAATAAATTAATGGAAGTCCAGATGAATATAATATTCAAGCACATTTTAAGCAAGGTTGTTTCTACTACTGGATATTGTATGTCATTGACTAAAGCTTTCAAAACCAGATAAACAACACTGCGCCTCTTCAGTCTTCGTTTCCTGTGTCCTGACAAAACCCGGCCTAGTTTTCACACTATGTTCCATAAAACATTTACAAAAATTAATCATTTGGTGATACTCCGGACGACATTATAGGCAAAACCCTCTTTTTTGACAGACGGATCTCTACTAGCCTGGACTATGAAAAGTACATACAGGTTATAATTATGATTTACAAATTAAGAATTGACCAGAATCTTATTTCTCACTGTATTATTAATAGTTTAGTATGTAGGCCAGTGGTGGAAGAAGTACCGACTTTTGTTATTTAAGTAAAAGTACAGATACAGAGATAAAAAGTTACTCAAGTAAAAGTAAAAGTGTCAGTAAAAGTGTTAAAGTAGCCGTTTCAAAATGTACTTTAAGGGTAAAAAGTTAAAGTATTTCACACAAGTGTTGTTAATTTGAGTGTCAAATGTAGTGATATTGATTAAAAATGCTACATATTTTGGTCAACAGCAGCAATACGGATCCATTTCTGAATGTTTCTCCTGAATTTTGTCTGAATTTATTTTTGTTTGCTCAAAGCCGAAGCTTGAACTCGAAAACTTTAGTCAGGATGTTACCACGAACATGGTAAAAATAACTCCTCAAATCATATGAAAAGTACTTTTTACTTTTCAGTCCTGTTCAAAAATGTAGTGGAATAGAAAGTACAGATACTGCTGCCAAATGTAGTGAGGTAAAAGTTAAAAGTATTCACTGTAAAACTGACTTAAGTAAACTACAAATACCTAAAAATTCTACTTAAGTACAGTACTTTACTACTTGTATTTCACCACCTTCCACTGGTGTCTTCATTTCAAGCCATCTGAAACTTGAATTTTCAAATATATTCACACAACAGTTGAGAAAAAAGATGAAAGACGGCATTGTAAGTATTTGTACTAGCAGTGTTTGAAAGCTCAAATATTGGGGTCACAAAGAGCCGTTAAAATCTTAAGTGATTTGGGTCGCTAGCTTTAGCATAATAGCTTTTGTGAAGTGTTTGTTGTCATAGCCTTGTTGTTTTGTTCTAGTTTTGAGATCCCGGCATTTATCAATTTTTCATTGCCAGGAAGCCCCAAAACCAGACACTTATTTGTGTCACGAATTTATCCAGCGAGACATAACTTCACCCATAAAAAGTCTAATTATTTTAACCCGTGAGCTGTGTTTGCAGTCGACCCGGGCAATAAAAGGCAAAAATGAACACGATTCAAGTGTAATATTTTCTGAAATGTGCCTGTTATTTTCCAAAGTATGGTGTGAGATGATGCAAACATGCTTTTATTGAGTTATTCGTGTTACGAGTGGGTGAAAATTACCGCAAAATGACTCTCACTTTTTGAATAGCTTTAAGAATTTTCATGTTACTTCTGTTTCATTTGCCCTTATGATGACAAAATGAACATTCCCCTGCAGTTCTTCAGTTCTAATAAAGAAATATGGCAAATAATAAAAATGTTTTGGCTTCCAGTATATGCCGCAATGGATTTCGGAGCTGCTCATTTTGCGCGGGTTGCTAATCGGATTTCCGTTGTCCCTCGCCGCTGCATTTGTGGAAACTATATTTAATTTGGATTGCCTTATTGGTCCCAGGGTCCCATTGGTCTCAGCGCACACACTGTAGCCCAAATATTTGGCCATCCAAATGAGGAGTAATGACGTTTATGTTGTCAGCACATGCAATTACAGGAGAAAAATGTCAACTCATTTTGCAGCTGGCAACGCAACATGACTTTGTACAGTGGCCACTTTATTAGAAACATCTGCGGGGGTAGCGGTGTGGGGTGGAAGGGCTTCTGGATTGTTTTTAAAGTTTGATTTGATGTAATAAAGTGTGTTTGGTTTCAAAGTTGTGTTGATCAGTCCCTCCCTATCGTATTTAAAGGTCCTATATTACGCAAATCTGAGCTTTAACCCATGTTATAATGCTGTTACCTCATCAAAAACATACCTGCAGTTGTGTTTTTTTTTTCATTCACACATGTTTGAATAGCCCTTTATAAATAGTCTGTCTACACCTCCAAAGCTCAAAATGCTCTGTTCCACCTGGTGATGTCACGAAGCGGTAGTTTTCAAGTTAACAGCTACATTTTACCTTTAGTTCAGTAGAGATTGGCAATTCAGAGATTGGCAGGGGTGAAATCATCCAAGTGATTCTAGTGAAGGTGTATAGAGTTTAAAAGTACTTCCTGTATTACCAGATGACATCACAAGGTGGAATAGAGTGTTTTCTGTTTGAGAGAAGAACTCAGCCTAAATATGCAGGGTTTGTGTGTTAAATGGAATAGAGGTTTTCTGTTTGAGAGAAGAACTCAGCCTAAATATGCAGGGTTTGTGTGTTAAACATGTGTGAATGAAACAAAACACAGCTCAGAAAACAACATTATAACATAGATCAGAAAATAGCGCAATACAGCCCCTTTAAAGAAGCACTGTGTAACTTTACTGGTGGAGAATCTGCACCTGTTTGTCACCATGGAGATGCTATTGCTTTGCCTGGAATAATCCATAATATGTTATTAAACTTGTATAGTGCCATGGAGACAAACGGGTCTGATCTGTGCAGAGGAGACCCTGCATGTAGAAAAAGTTACATATTGCATGTTTAGGTTATGTTCTCTCATAGTAATTGTTATAAATGCATTTTTTTTGCATCTCGTATAATTACTATCATGAAACCAGTGTTGGATGAAGTACTCAATTTTGTTACTTAAGTAAAAGTACAGATACAGAGGTAAAAATTTCCTCAAGTAAAAGTATTTAAGTACTTTTAGACAGGTTTAAAAAGGTACTTTAAATGCAAAAAGTAAAGGTATTTAATGTGTTAAATGTAGAGATACTGATTAAAAAATACATATATATTTTGGTCAAGAGCAGCAATATGAATCAGTTTGTTGTGTATTTATTTTTGTTTGCTCAAAGCCGAAGCTTGAACTCAAAACCTCTAGTCAGGATGTTACCACGAACATGGTAAAAATAACTCCTCAAATCATATGAAAAGTACTTTTTACTTTTCAGTCCTGTTCAAAAATATAGTGGAGTAGAAAGTACAGATACTGCTCTCAAATGTAGTGAAGTAAAACTAAAAAGTATCCACTGTAAAATTGACTAAAGTACTGTACTTTACTACTTGTACTTCATTACCTTCCACCAATACATGAAACAATATAATTAAAAGGCAGAGTGGGCTGTATTCAGTCAGTTGATGTTGGTTTGGCTGAACTGAATTGTGATATATTCTACATCTGTCTTGTCTGTGTGAAGGTGAGGCACAGATCGGCAGCCATGTTTCCATCCGTCTGCCCCAGGCCAGATGTGGCTGTGGAAAAGGTTCGCCGGCTGAGTGTAACTGAGGAGTGAATGAATAATGTATCAACTCCCATATCACCAAAGCAAAACGATCTCTTGCAAAAATGTTTTATAATCCTGGATACTGGAGTCTTCAAAGAGAGTTTCTCCACATCGCAGACTTTCATCAACTTTTAACTGCCGCTCGGCCCCCTCACTCCCACGTAATATGAATAAAGACACTTTTGCGTGAGTTTGGAACCTTTACACTGAGTTTCATTAGGTCCTGAATATTATATATATATATATATATATATACACAATTTGACAGCAACATGTAGCTTTGAGATTAGAAGTGGCCCAAGGCTTTTTAATTATAAAGAAAAAAACACTTATGTGCCCTTTTTCTGTTGACGAATACATTCAGTGCCATCAAAAGAACACATACATAACCAGAGTCTCTGAGTGTGCAATAATTCACACATAAATGAATGGTGCTTATTTGATGATTCAAAAGAGCAAGGAGCTGTTCAAATGAAAGACGAGAGACGCAGCCTTATCATGCAAATGTCCACGGGAAATGTCACTGAATTATTCTATTTCAAGTACATGTGTCTAACTTGCGTTGTATTGGCGAGCATGTAATTTTAATATTTTTAGGACCTGGAATCACTGGGTTCCTCACAATTTGTTTCGATACAATACACGATACATGGATAAAAATACAATATATGGTGATACATGTGCTAATCGATATATAGTTAGGATGGGACGAGATAAAATTGTCATGAGACTGCGCGCACATGGAAAAAACGATCTCGCGAGAGTTTATCCTTCATCTGGACGATAAAGGGATGCGGGTTATGCCTCGCTCAAGCTCTGGAAAGTTGCGTATCTTTGAGCAGCTGTAGCAAAAGGACTCCTCCACGTAGAGCCATTGTAGCTAACATATTCGGACAGATAACATTTTGAACTCTGTCCCAGTTTTTATTTTTTACGCAAATAATCAGTTCTGAAGTTGGTTAGACAAGATAAGATGAAATATACGCGCGTCTAATTCACTAATTCATTGTTTTCCGCGCTTGAACGTGGTTCGAAAAAGATCCACAAAGAGATATTCAGGCCTTCTTCATCCATAACCTAGTTTAAAGTAAGAAAAAGGAGGAGAGAGAAGCTGTCCTCGTCTGTCTGCGTCCCTCTCAGCTCTTTGCTCGTGTAGAGCAGCGGCAGTGGGGGAGAGGCGGGAGGAGCTGGAGCGACACAGAACAGAGGAGCTGGTCCAATTTTAGTCGAATCATTTCAATAATAAAAATGAAGTGTAATAGACATACTGTATATTGAGCACATTATAATAATCAGGAGTGATGCATGTGGGGATTTACACTGCAGAATGGGTGTTTAGAGCATAAAGGTTGTTTAATGCAAGGCTATAAAAAGTGCACACATTCACAAAGCACTATTGACCTTATTCCGCTCCGCCCACTTTTGCCTCTAAATACTACTAAACTGCACTTTCTTCGTGGTGGCACTTCCGGTTAAGCAGGAGTCCCATTCATTTCCATGGAGAATTTGAGAAAAGTTTTGCCACTAAAATATGATATAAAGGAGGTTAATTTCTTTTAAATGTTCTATGTTCACGTGACCAACAAGTAAACGCTGCACCAACTCTCTGGGAGGCTTTAAAACGGCTCTGTAGCCCGTATAGAACTTATTTGCTGTCAAGATCGGCAGCCCCATGCAAAATAATACAACCCCAATAATGATGGCGGCGCCCACTGCAACTCCTGGAATAAGGCAAATATAAACACATTTTACCAATTTAAAATCATGTGACCAAAATTCTGAATTGATGCGATTACTGGAAATTATTTCAAAATCTCGTCTTGTCTCATTCTCGTGGACCCCATCTCGTGTCTCGTGAAAATTCTGTCTCATCCCACCCTTAATACATAGCACAAGATATTCTCCAAAATATCCCTTTTTATAAACAAATACATATTTACAGTAGGCTGTTTGTTGAGCCCATATCTTCACAATCTGTTTATAAAATACAGTAGTTATCGAAACAGTGAATAGGCAGACTGTGTTATAAACACTGTAATGATCTGATATGTTGTGTTTAGTTCAGAGTCGACACGTTTTGTTGTTCTTGTAACTGTTTATGTGTTGTTGTTTATGTAACTGCTTTTGTATGTGACTCTTGGTTGCTATGCCGACAAGTTGATGTGAAGTTTCTATTGGTCAGTTACTGGTCTGTTTTGGAGACTGGCTCTAGTGAGTTGAGGCTGCTGTTGTTTTGCTCTTGTTTTGGTGTGGGTTACAGTCTACAGTAGCTCCTGTGTTCAGGAAATAAACAACCAGGAGAAATTCGGCGTGTTTCCTTCCACCAGAACACTTCAGTTACAGTTATACAGTGAAAAACCTACTATAGAACACAGTTTGGCACAGATTTTCAGATATAAGGTATAAGGCCGTTTCTTTTCAACAAACTGGCTAGCGCACAAAAACGACTCTCCCCAAAGTTGGCCTATTGCACCGCAGGGACCAGGAGGCTGCAGTAGCTCTGAAAGGGCTGAACTTTTAACAGAGTCCCAGAACATCAGCTGCCAGCTCAGAGGAGCAACACGAATCAAATGTGACCTCCGCCAAGACACACAGCCAAAAAACTGTAACCCAAAGTGCAATATACAGAGAATATGCAATTAAATCACTATAACTCCAAGCCAACTCTATTAAAAACACTGTAACAGCTCTGCATTTTTGTTTTATTTGACTTATATAGCATTGGGATTATCAAAAAAAAAAAAAAAAAATGCCAGATACTAAGCAATACAAAAACTATAATCAAAATAGATACACATCAGGACAAGTACTGATGCTGGAAAAATGACCAATTTCCTGAATAGTTGTAGAATGATCTACATCAGACCTAGTATAAGACACACACATGGTGAAAAAAAATCTAAATTGTGTATAAAGCCTTTTCCTTATTAATAAAACTGAGTTTGAAATTTTAGTGTTGTGACAGCACCGTAGACTGTATATATAAAAGGATACAGCTAATCTGCTAGCCACCGGGTTCCAAATAGAAAGTGAGCATCAACTCTGGCTCTAATTCACTTTCTATTGAAAAACTGTCACCCCTCTCCCCATAACTGCTGCTGTCAGGCTCGTCATTTTGGTCTTAAAATGTTCGTATTAACCCGCTCTACACGATCCTGGTATTTTTATTTTGCTATTGTGTTTATAAATCAAGATATGAACATTAATAATGGACAAATCAGGCGTCTTCTTTCTCCCAGGTCGTTCCCGCTAAGTGTTGCTAAGCGCTCGCTCCTTGCTAAACCAGTGGTGCACACGGGAAGGAGCGTTACCTTAAACAGCCTCGCTCCGGATTGGCTCTTTGGTTGCTATGATACTCGCAGTCGGAATTCTAAATATGGAACTTGGCTCGAAATTCACCCCAGTAACCGCTCTATCCTCGATGAGCTTCACTTGACAGGAGCCGAACGCTACGGGTGACGTCACACTCACTTAGTCCACTTCTTTATTCAGTCTATGGACAGCACAGATAAGCCTGCACTTCTTCCAGCCATCACTTAAGAAAATTGGTAACTATGAGTCTGCAGCTCTCATAGAAACTCAATGCTGATATGTCAAAAATATCTGAAATCATGTAGATCTTAAAAAGTTTTACGACTCTGTGAAGTAATGCAGCGTCTAATTTTAGGTCAACTGCAGCTAAAACAGCTAAAACACGTCATGATGTCTCATAGATGGGGTAATTAATGTAAGCAATTATGTTTTCAAATGTGCCTTCAACTAAAACATCCAACCACCTTTGTTCCCAGAATAAAACCATTTATTTATATTAAGAGCCAGTTTGTTTACACAGACGCAAGTTATTTTCAGTAAAGTGAACAACACTTTAAACCATTAATTAAACTAAATGCACCATATGCGTCTAAGTGGTTGCTATCGGTGATTATAAAATGATGACAGCGTTGCTCAGATGTGCGGTGACATAAATGTGGCCTGCCTCTTCTTCTCACCTTTTTGACGTAAAAATAATAATTGCGCTTTTGTTGAAGTACTCAAATGGAGTCAAAGAGTGCGTCGCTATTAAGCCCACGCAGTGTACACTTGACTTTGCACAAACAAAACAGAAATGCATGGTATGTAGCCTCCGCCGCTGCCTACCTTTATGTATATTCAAAGTCATATAGTTGACCCTGTTGAGTCACATAGATGTAGTTTGGGAAATAAGCAAACAGTTTTGTTCCCTGTGCCTCACTGATCAGAGTCAAAACGCACATAAGGAGCGTTCCAGAGCATTTCACAGATTGGACCCTACTCTTTATATTTCTTTACTTTATATTAAAGGGAGGAAAGATGGCGCTTCTTGTCCTGGCTTGTCGACGGGACTGGGTAAGACTATGTTATACTTTCAAATAAGATTACTCAAGTAGAGGTAAAAAGTAAAAAGTAAAAGTATTTGAGAAAATTACTACTATTAGAACTGAGTAACTGTTTGGACATTTAGGATATCATGCCAATGTAATTATGTGATGAACAACCCATTTCATAATGCACTTTTTAATGGAACATAATAAACATTTGAAAATGCAAACAAATCATGTCTGAAGGTACAAACATGGTCAAAATACTGCCTTTGTGTGACTTACCCACACTGGAAAGGGTAGGCAAAAGGTTTATTCAAGTGAAACGCTTGGTACTCGCAAAAAATAGTATACAGTACACAGGAGTATATGATGTGATAAAAGTTACAATTTCACCAAAAATTAATTTGAGTAAATGTAATGAGTCTCTGTAGATATGTGGACAGCTTAATGGCCGCCTCCGGTAATTCTCTTTAATTATCTTTTGGATTGAGGCCGAACAGTGAAACCTTCTACAAGATTTAAGATTTTATTGTCATTGCCATAAAAAACAACAAAATTACTTTTATAGCATCAAACACTGCATAGTTATGATGTAAAGTGCAATACAAAAGGTGCAAGAGCCCATCCAATAACCCCATAAATAACCCCAGTGCATAGACTGTATAAAGAAGTGGACTAAGTGAGTGTGACGTCACCCGTAGCTTTTGGCTCCAGTGAAATGAGACTAGCAGTTATGGGCGAATTTGGAGCCGAGTTCCATATTTGGAATTCTGACCACAAGTATCATAGCAACCAAAGAGCCAATCGGGAGTGAGGCTGTTGAAGGTAACGCCACGTCCCGCCCATAGCGCTGGTTTAGCAGAGAGCGGGCGCTTAATAACACTGTTAATCAAACCTGTTGCTAACGCTAACGGGAGCGACCTTGGGGAAAGAAGGCGCTTGATTTGTCTGTTATTAATGTTCATATCTTGATTTCCAGACAGAACAGTGGAATAAAAATACCAGGATCATGTAGAACGGGTTAATACGGACATTTTAAGATCAAAATGACGACTCAGTGGAATAAAATACCAGGATCATGTAGAACGGGTTAATACGGACATTTTAAGATCAAAATGACGACTCTGACAGCAGCAGTTACAGAGGGAGGAGCGACAGTTTTTCAATAGAAAGTGAATTGGAACCAGAGTCGATGGAGCCAGAAACGCGACCTTGTTCACTTCCTATTTCGAACCCGGCGGCTAGCAGGTTAGCTATGTCCATTTATATATACAGTCTATGGTTTAGAGCATCAAACACTGCATAGTTTTGATGTAAAGTGCAACACAAAAGGTGCAATAGTCCCATCTCATAACCCCATAAAAACCCCAGTGTAAACATAAGCACAATAATGACATCAGTGCAGCACATGTGTAATAAACAGTAACAGTTTTAGCAGCAGCATAAACGGCATCAGCAGTAAAGTGCATCACAGAGACGTGGAGTCAGATATGTGGAGTTTTTTATGTCATTATGCAACAATGCAAAGTCCAGTTCGATGTTACTGTATTGGTGGATGTGGTTATTATCCGCGGGAGGAGGGCAGAGAGGGGAGGGGGCCACTGAGGACACAGGCTGTTGGTCAGTCTGGTTGTTCTGGCCTGTATGGACCTGTACCTTCTCCCTGAGGGCAGCAGGTGGAGGAGGTGATGAGCAGGGTGGTGCCGGTCACACAGGATGTTGTGCACTCTCCTTAGACAGAGCGGAGTAGATGGTGTTGATCCCTGGGAGAGTCGTCCCAATGATTTTCACTGCTGTTTTCACCACCCGCTGGAGTTGCCTGCTGCCTCGGCCTTAGCGCAGCCGGAGAACCACACTAATAATCCGTCTGTCAGAACACTACTGATTGTACTGTTGTGGAAGTTCATCATCAGTGGTCTGGGGATGTTGGTATTCCTCAATTTCTTTAGGTAGGTCTGAACTCTAATGTCTGAAGTACATTAAAACTGAGCTTTATATATAAATGGACATAGCTAACCTGCTAGCCGCCGCGTTCCAAATAGGAAGTGATCATGGGCGCACTTCCGGCTCCATCGACTCCATTAGAAAACTGTCGCCCCTCGCTCTGTAACTGCTGCTGTCAGACTCGTCATTTTGGTCTTAAAATGTTCGTATTAACCCGCTCTACATGATCCTGTTATTTTCATTTCGCTATTGTGTCCGTAAATCAAGATATGAACATTAATAACAGACAAATCAGGCGCCTTTTTGCCCCGAGGTCACTCTCACTAACGTTCTCTCACAGGTTTGATTGACAGCGTTGCTAAGCCTGCCAAACCAGCGGTGTGGTCGGAAATGGCCGTTACCTTCAACAGCTTCACTCCAGATTGGCTGGTTGCTATGATAACCACGGTCGGAATTCCGAATATGGAACTCGGCTCTAAATTCACCCCATAACTGCTCTGGCCTCGATGAGCTTCATTTTACTGGAGCCGAATGCTATGGGTGACATCACACTCACTTAGTCCACTTCTTTACACAGTCTATGGCTTTAACCCTTGGCCACCATTTCAGCTTGTGCTATAATCATTGTGAGTGCTCCAGACGTATCAGGACGCCTCCAGACCTGAAATAACCCGGCAGCATGGACATGTAGCGCAATGGAATGCTGGGTAAAACCTCATTGATTGATGCTTTATGAATGAATGTATGACACTTGAGTAAACGTTGTGAATGTCATCGTAACTACAATCAGACAAAGAGAGGAGACATCGCGTTACTGACTCTATTGCAAAACAGTAAAGCTATATTGTAGAATGCTCTAATTTAAAGGGCACGATGTAACTTTTCTGGTGTAGTGTCAGCCACGTTTGTCTCCATGGAGATGTTTTCGGTTTTCCTGGAATGTTCCACAGAATGGCGTTTACCGTATTTTCCGGAATATAAGTCGCACTTTTTTTCCATAGTTTGACTTATACTCAGATGCGATTTATATGTGAAATATATGTGGGTTTTTTTTTCCATTGTTATGCATTTTTTGGCTAGAGCGACTTATACTCCAGAAAATACGGTACTCAATCGCAATCTGACCTGAAACATGACCTGGCGACGTCACCTGCTCGTCTTCATGGAGCGTTTAATGCAACACTGTGGAACATTCCAGGCAAAACGTTGACATCACTATGGAGATTAGGCGGTATTTGAGCCTCTTCCACTAAAGTTACATATGCGGCACCTTTGCACATAGTCACTAATGACCCCAGAAAGATCCCACACAAGAATTTGACCTTCTTGCTGTGAAGGTGCCAATAAACCAATATGCTACCATTTGTTCGTCTACTGACATCTAGTGGCCCTGACGGTATAACAGTATATAAATTGTCACATTTTTATATAGCGCTTTTCCACTTTCAAGGCACTCAAAGCGCTTTACATCAAGGAACCACTCACCCATTCACGCACACATCCATACACCAGTTTACGCAGACACTGGTGGTGAGGTGGGTTAAGTGTCTCGCCCAAGGACACAACGACAGCATTCATCTGTGGGAGCTGGAATTGCACCGCCAACCTGCGGGTCAGTGGATTGACCTCTCAACTAATGGTGTTTATGCCGAGAGCGGGATTCGAACCGGCAACCTTCGGATCAACTTACATATTATCAATTTCAGGCAGGGACAAAACGACTTTACTTCGAGTGTGCCAGATCATTCCAGAACATGTTATGCATAAAAACGACTTAATATCTTAGCGCATCGATTGATAAAAGTTAAACACATCTTGCATTTATACATTTTTAAAACTTTCTTAGGTCTCATTAGTTTCGCACACACTTCAGCACCGACCCCATCCTGCCATTATCCGAAGAGCCCCATGATTGGAGATTTTGTGCAGAGATCATTTCGTATTGACTGATGATTTATGAATTTCAAGCACACTACACTTTGAAAGTTTGTGAAGTGAAATGAATCAGATTTGATTTGGATGAGTTTGGTTTTAATTAAATGCTCAACAACTTCTTCAGTCGATTTGAAAAGAAGATATGTGGATGGCGATGGGTTTTCAAGTGCATGACAAAGTTACAAATGTAGTGGCTTATTTTTAGTTCCTTTCATTTATGCATCAACGCCTATTGTTGTCTGCCTATTTGCTTAATACTATTTCTTTGCAGGTGCCGAGAGCTGATGAAGTTTTTGCTTGAGATAGACTAGGCTAACCACTCTGCCACTGTCTTAAAGGGCCCATATTACACTGTTTTCTGATGTGTGTTATAATGTTGTTTCCTCGTCACAAACAGACCTGGAGTTGTGTTTTGTTTCATTCGCACATATTTAACACCCAAATCCTGCGTTCTTCTCCCAAACTGAAAACACTCCGTTCAACCTTGTGATGTCATGCGGTAATACAGGAAGTGCTCCGCTGTGTTTTTAAACTCCACACACCTTCACTAGAATCATTTGGATCATTTCAGCCCTGGAATTGCCGATCTCTACTGAACAAAAGGTAAAATGTAGCTGTTAACTTGAAAACTACTGTTTGATGACATCACAAGGTGGAACTGAGCATTTTGAACTTTGGAAATGTAGACAGCCTAATAATGCAGGATTACTCAAACATGTGCGAATGAAACAAAACACAACTCCAGGTGTGTTTTTGAAGAGGAAACAACATTTAACATGGCTTAAATCTCACGAAAGTCAATTTTACGTAATATAGGACCTTTAAAAATGTGAAAAACAGAACTGATCGATTTTGTTTGCAGTGATCCAAAGTTATCCCTCACTTACCTTATGCATTCCAAACATCCTAATAATTCACTGTGAAGTTTATAAGCTCTCTCCACAGCTCTCAGAGACCAGTTCAGAGTTTTGCCGCAACAGTAAAGTTAACAACAACGCGCACTTCCTGATTCTCGAACAATAAAACCCTTTACAATTAGATGCAGACACCACGCAGTAGACTTAGAGTATTTTGACCTTGAGAGCTGCTTATACAATACATCTGGTAAAGTTTGCTCAAATACATGGGGAAAAAACTGGTAACGGGGGCTTTAATGGACTGATTATCGTTGACTGATAACTTGCGCATGTGTCTGTGCCCTGTAAAACGTGCCTGGAGCCCTTTCCTGTTACTATGTTTAAAATGGAAGGGGAAGTCGACTTCTTTTTAAGTGAGCCTAACCCTGCTCTGAGTGGGCGTCAGGTGAACGGAACAAGTACGTGAGTGAAAATGCAAAAAATCTCCTTCACACTGCTCCAGTCTTCATGCATTTACTCATGCACAATTTTACTATCACAGATCATGTTTTATATCAGCCTGAAATACATTTAAAGTCCAAACTTTAAAGGCCCTATATTGCACAAAATGGACTCTTGTGAGCTTTAAGACATGTTACAAGGTTGTTACCTCATCAACAACATACTCAGAGTTGTGTTTTGTTTCATTCACACATGTTCAAACTGTTCTGTTCCACCTTGTGATGTCATGAAGTGGTAGTTTTCAAGTTAACATCTACCTTTTACCTTTTATTCAATAGCAGAGCTGAAATTATCCAAATGATTCTAGTGAAGGTGTATGGAGTTTCAAAACACAGTGGAGCACTTCCTGTGTTACCCGATCATCACCCGACATCATAAGGTGGAACAGAGCGCTTTCCGTTTGAGAGAACTCAGCCTAAATATTCAGGATTTGTGCGTTAAACATGTGTGAACGAAACAAAACACGACTCCAGGTCTGTTTGTGATGAGGAAACAACATTATAACATAGATCAGAAAATAGTATAATACAGGCCCTTTAAAGCAGCAAAGTAAATTGGAAGTTTCCCTGTGTAACTTTTCTGAAGGAATGTATGCCAACTATGTCTCCATGGAGATGTTATGGCCTTACCCGGAAAGTTTCACAGCGAGGCATTAAACTCATCTATATGCGTGGACACAAGCAGATGACACAAGGCTCGTTAGTGTCGACCCCTCTAACGATAAGAACGCAATGTTTTTTTTTTACCTGAAATGAAATAAAGGCAAAATAGATGTCTGATTCGCCAACAGAAAAAGTTACATAGTGCAACTTTAAAAACAAGTTCCATATTCTAAGTCATGATAATTAACTTTGTTTTTATTAAATTTGTTTTTGCATTTTCAAGTTGATGAAAGTAAAGAACACAATTAAGGCGTGTTAATTACTTTGCCATGACTCATTCTTCCTATAGAAACACAGGTACCATCACCAGGCAGCAAACATAAAGGTCTCTCCCCTGTCTCTGCTGCAACAACACTTACACAAGATGAAAAACGTAATTAGCCACTTCCATATTCACTGCACTTAAACGCCGCTATTCTCGGCACCACAATACTGCCTTTCAAATTAGGGCCCTGCTAAAATCCTAAAAGCGGTCACTCTCTGATGCACACAAAACCCGGCATCAGATCCTTTTCACAGCTGTTTTGCAGAGAACACTCTTGTGATTTCCCCGGAGACGTTGTGGAGATTTCGGATCAAATGCCGCGCGGAGAATTGCGAGTTTACAGCTTAGAGGTCGACTGGATGACAAGCGCGCAGACTTGGCCCACGCACGTCTCATATCTGCAAATATAAAGACTACTTTCAAATCCAAAACCATAGCAACGCATAGCAACACTACTTACCTGCGCTACCCACTCATGAGTCAGGCGTCTAATCCACAGCTGTAATCCTGGCTGTGGTGGTAATATGAAAACATCACAATAATGTTGTAGAGGCTGCAGACAGACTGGGTGTTGCTATTTTGTACTTGAGCAAAGGGTTCGACAAAGTGAGGGGAGTGACTAAGGTGTATTGTGTTCATAGGATGTGCACAAGTAATACTCAGATTTAAAGGGCTCATATTAGACTATTCCCTGATCTGTGTTATAATGTTGTTTCCTCATCACAAACACACCTGGAGTTGCGTTTTGTTTCATTCACGCATGTTTAACACACAAATCATGCATATTTCGGCTGTGTTCTTCTCTCAAACGAAAAACACATGGCTTCCACCTTGTGATGTCATGTGGTAATACAGGAAGTGGGAACAAATGTTAACTCCTCATCACAACATGTTAAGGTGGAAGTTTATACAAATGTAACTCAAACAGTGTTTTATTTTTGCTGTCAACTGAGCAGACATCTAATAATCATCTGGGATTTTACCTAGATACAATTGTTAGTTGTAATAAGTGCAAAATTTGTACAGTATCATATTATAGGATCAAATCTAACTAAAAATATGGTCCAGTATGTAACTTTTCTGGTACACTATCTGCTTGTCTCCATGGAGATGTTATTGCTTTACCTGGAATCTTCCATCGAACAGCATTGATACTGTTGTGTTTTATGTTATGTGTGGGGGACAACAGATGGAAATTTGCCTGTTGCTATAATCTGACATATTTACATATGACTCATAATGTAAATGAATATGTATCTATAATAATAATTATTAGTATATATTATTCAATTGTGGAACATCTAGAGACAAGCAGGTACTGGACCCTCCACCAGAAAAATGATATAGTGCACCTTTAAGTTATAGGCAATATCTGGAGGACTCTGCACACAATTCAACTTGCCAAAGTGACTGTACTCTAAGAGCCAAAATGAAAATCTGGCGATTGTTAATGTCAAGCCCTGCTAATAAAAGCAATAGTTCATTTTCTCACCCCTTGAGACTGAAGTGGCTCGAATCTTTGGGCCTTCGACAGTGCACATGCAGACATTTTGAAAACCTCATGATAATCTTCTATTACCTTCACACAACAGATCATGCTGAGCCTGATACTAATGACATCAAATGGACAGAATAATGACTATCGACTTATCGATCAATGACAGATGGAGCAATATTTTCTGGGGATCAATATTTGAAATTAAAGTTAAGATACACTTTATTGTCCCCATAGGGAAATTTGTCCTTTGCATTTGACCCATCCATCAGTGCTGCCGGGGCTACCCATCTCTAGGTCTTGCGCTAGGATTGGTGAGGACTACTTTTTCCTGGGGGATTTTACATATAATGCATGTTTTTGAGTATTTATCGTCGGCACATTGTGTTATTTTTGTGTACAATAAAGTTTGAGCTGTAGAGGGTTTAATAAATAACTTCTATGACTCACACATATAAACTAACTACTAAAGTGTTTTATTCTGTGATTAATTTATTGCAGCTCCAGTTAATCCTGCTTTAGGGTTATTGTTTCAGTGGCAAAACATATTTCAGTTATATCATGTCATACTTCAAAATGTGCTATCACGACAGACTGAAGACCAAAGCATAGGCTAGGTCCCTACTGATCTACATTTCAGTGAATAACATGTTTACCTTTAGTCCAAACATTACTATGCGGATGAAATGTGATTGGCATGTGGCAGGTTGAAGGTTAAGATAACAGATAAACAGTAGAGAGCACTGCGCTCTAAACTGTTTGGCTATGCCTGACTTGATCCTTGATAAACCCAGAGCCAACAGATGTTATCGACAGGCACATAGCCCCGGTTATGAATCCCCAGCTAAATAAAATCAGAAAATCAAAATGCTAATAATCACAATATGGCTGCTTGTTGATCTCCCTGGTGGCTAAGCTAACCCCCGTGGTTAAAGCTATGGATTATTCATAGCCTTTGCACCATCATTAGAAATCACTAACTAATTAATAGTTGGATAGCGTTGGGTTCTTAGCTTGGTTTAACATAACACCCGAGGTAACACACTGCAGAAGTATGAGGAGTGGTTGAAGTATCTGTTTTGCATTGGGTAATACTCAAAAGAGCCGCATAATGAGCAATATTCCCAGCTAATGCACTGTAACAGAACTGCTCAACACTTTGTTTATTGCACTGGGACTTGTCAACTCTCACGACAAGAATTCTGCTGGATATGACAGTGATGCATGTGAAATAATTATGCATTCTCATTTCTTTGTTAAAAATGATTCTTGGCTTAGAAAATTATGTAAATGCACATTAAAGCTGAAGACAAAAACTTCACACTTGTAGCACAGTACTGAGGTTTGATTTTAACTTACCAAAGTAAATATTTAAATCTATCTTTGCCCATAAAAAAGCTAGATATTTATTTTTTGTTTGTTTTTCAGTTTTCTGGTGAATTTTAATATAATGTTTGATTTTATCACATACTGATTACCAAAAGTAGGTATTTAAATGTATCTATGTTTAAATCTACTGTGTATAGATAGAACACCAGTAGCCACAAAAACAGTATATCAGTCTTGGACAGGGGGCGTGGGGGTCCTCGCCCATAAAAAAGCTATTTATTTATTTATTTTTAGTTTTCTGGTGAATTTTAATATTATGTTTGATTTTAACTTACCAGGTACTGATTACCAAAAGTAGGTACCGTATTTTCCGGACTACAAGTCACACTTTTTTTCATAGTTTGGCCGGGGATGCGACTTATACTCAGATGCGATTTATATGTGAAATATGTTTTTTTCTTCATTATTATGCATTTTTTGGCTGGTGCGACTTATACTCCGGAAAATACGGTATTTAGACCTATCTATGTTTAAATCTATAGTGTATAGATAAAACACCAGTAGCCACAAAAACAGTACCAGCATTGGATAGGGGGGCATGGGGGTCCTTGCCAATAAAAAAAAAAAAAAAGCTAGTTATTATTTTTCAGTTTTCTGGTGAATTTTAATGTTATCCAGCTGGCTAAAGTGCAAAATTTGAAGCGCTCTTAGGGGCCCTCTGGTGGCTTCAGGGCCCTAAGCAGCTGCGTAATCCGCGCATGGGGTAAGGCCTGCCCTGTTTATACTCTGCTTATTCAATGTTGTGACCAAAGGGATTGGTAGCATTATTTTGATCAACACGCCCGCAAAAGGGGACCCTAAAACCGTTGCGTGTCATTGTCCGAACACACAGACATACATTAAAATATAAACCATGGTAATAGTCAGACTTTTTCTATTGTGATTTGCTATTAGCTAAAAGCATACTCTTCAGCCACTATTACTGTAATGGAACAAAATTGTACTTTAGGAACAACACCCCACTTTTGTTCACATACACCACAGGCACATGCAGCCTGACCAGCCCTCTGTCCCAGCATGCTCCGACAAAATGGTTGAATCAGTGAATCAAGCTGTCTCCAAACTCACAGAGGGAATGAGAGCAGCACGCCTGGGGTGGTCTATTAAGGCCCGTGTTTGACATGCATGATTTCAAGTTTTATCTCCCTGCTGCGTGGGGAGGTCCCTCACACAAAACCAAGCCTTCTTTTCCATTTATCTGACGAATGGTTTGAGGGCCATTGGATAAAATTACTTTCTCTTCGGAAAATCGCCGGCTTCAATTATTGCCCAAAGTGGAGTCTTAACCCATTCTCTTTAAGTTTATTTCACACAGCGAGACCGTCTTCATTTGAATAATTTAATAACAAAAAATGCCTTTCAGTCCGGAGTAAATTAGTTTGTGAGACGTCTCCCACCAAGGGGCAGATAAGAACAGTGCAAGTCAAACACAATGTTCTTGTTCAGTGCGCACATTGAAATGATGGACATGGGCTATAGACTCAAACAAAACCTGGACATTTTAGGCCTTTGGAACCTTATTGTAAATCAAAGCAAACAGCAAAGGGACCCGCATAGGAGTGCATACCTCCCTAACCTCATCAGCCAGCCCTCACTCTCGCAGCTCCCTGTATCGATGCATCAGTGACGGATAGCTGCACTCCACACTCCCACACCAAATTACTCTGTGGTCGTGTTAATTTAGCAAATTAAATATCAAGCCAGCCAGCACAGAAACAAAAGATCTGAGAGGTCACTTCCAAATGGACGTGTTAAATCTAACTTATAGTTGGGTTTAACGAGCTCGCTGGTGATTTATTTTCACCTACTGGGACAAGACATATTAAAGTGCAAGTTCTGTTTATGGAATAGTCTCGAAAATTGTAAATAGCAATTTGACGTGAAAAACAATGGTTCGTGTTTGTGGTTCCAGAAGATCTTAAAGCACCACTGTGTAACATTTCAAACAATAATTTGACTCAAATTAAAGCCAATGTCTGTTTCGAGCTAGGTCCATGGAGAAGCAAGCCCACTCACAGCAACAGCACATATTTTTTCAAGCTAATTCAATAAATTGACTTGTTTTAGTCCATTTATAGTCCATTTATTGTCAGAAATGTTACACAGTGGGGCTTTAAAATATTCAATTTTACTGCTGTGGCGTTCTTTACAACATATTTGATTCATTTAAATGTCTATTTTTAAATGTTGTGTATCGACTTGGAGCCTGAAAAGACGTATGTTTGCGCTCGTGACAACTTGTCTTAACACCTGTTCCATATTGCACTGTACTGTGATAATCTCCATATGGTTCTTACATCTGACAATTATCTACACACTATAAATATATTCTTGGAAATGTGCATTGTGAACAAAAACATGAAAATAGCTAAAATTAGAAAAGTTCAACAGTATGGTATAAACATATTTGCCAGAAATACTTGGTTTTGCGGAGTCTCTTGCTCGTCTCCATGGAGGTTGACAAATTTAATGGCATTTTGTGGAACATTCCAGGCAAAACAACAACAGAATAGAAGGTTTCAGACGTTACACTAATTTACATAGTGCCCATTTAACTGTTCCCATCATCTGTAGCAGCAAGTTCATTTATTCATATTAAGTTGTTATGGGGGCTTTATACGGGAACCTGTCGCATTACCTTCCTCGGTTTGGATTAATCTTGGACAAGGCTGGCTGGTAAATACAAATACAACAAATTCTTAGTTGAGAAAAAATAAAATTCCAAGTTCCAAGTATGACGGATGAACTTCAGTCAAAAGATTTCATTGAACTTGTGCTCAATGCGTTACCTTGTGGCAGAGTGGGTAACATATTGTTGTAGAGAAACGGGATGGAAGAAGCCATTTAGCATTGCTCCCTATTTTTCTCGATGACCTTTTCGGGAGGTGTGAGCGACGCCAACGTGCTCTAAAGAACGCCAATCCGGGAGGTGCCTCAGTGCTCACCGAACGCCAGTCATCAGAGAGAGAGGCTGCAAGTGATGAATGAATTTAAGGAGGCCCGCCTACAAAGACATCAACTCGTCAGGGTAAAAAATGGCGTCTATTATGTGTAGTGAAAAACAGCGCCCAAATGGTCCCATCAGTTGGATGTGTGCAATAATGTTACAGACAACAATGGTGCCAAATGTAAGAGGACAAATGAACGCAGGTGTTTTTGAATTACCATAAATGTCACTATAAAATGTGCCACTATGTTTGGGAGAAAGATAAGAGCAAGATTGAATGAAGCGCAGTTCCTTCCTGTTGTATTGTTTGTGTGTCGCAGATTCGTTTTGCTTTTTTTAAAGGTCCTATATTACGCAAAATTGACTCTTGTGAGTTTTACGCCATGTTATAATGTTGTTACCTCATCAAAAACATACCTGGCATTGTGTTTTGTTTCATTCACACATGTTTGAGTAACCCTTTATTATTAGTCTGTCTACATCCCCAAAGCTCAAAATGCTCTGTTCCACCTTGTGATGTCATGAAGCGATAGTTTTCAAGTTAACAACTAACTTTACTTCAGTAGAGATTGATAATTCCAGGTCTGAAATTACCCAAATAATTCTAGTGAAAGTGCAATGGATAGATTATGACATAGATCAAAAATGGTGAAATATGAGCATTTTAAATAATAATCATTTGTAACTATGATAATACACTGGGGTTTAATCTTTGGATACTTTAAACTGCATTTTTAGTTCACTATAGTACTATGGCCACAGGTGCCCTTAGACTGACAATCTGTGGCAAAGTCCTCTCTGACTACCACAAATCTCATAGATATACAGCAGTGAACATTGGTTGAAGTTGGTCTTAGCCCTGGTCTGCTGAGCTCGTCCGCTCCGGGAGTCGAACCCGGGCCGCCTGGGTGTAAATTAGTAATCCTAACCACTAAACAATATAGGAAACACAGTTGCATTTGCTTCAGTGAGTTTTCAGAGGCTTGGTTGGTTGATCTCTACTACCTACACTGTTGCCTATATAGAAGATGACTTGTAGTGACTGGGAATGCATCCCAAGACCTCATACATTCTAATCATGCACTGACTTTCCAAGCAAAGCGACTTTGTCCACGTGAGATTACATAATGTAAAGGGTGCCATTAAAAAAATAATAATAATGAGTGCAGAAGCTGGGTATTGAACACAGGCCGTGACACATGCAAAGCACACACTCTACCACTGAGCTATAGCCCATATGGGTGCTAACAATGATGACAACAACACAACAACACCACACCACCTTTGTTGAATGATTTGGAAGACGGTCAAAAAGACGGCGTGTGACGGCGCAATGCAACATGCAAGCTGTGTTTTCTTATGTGGCTTCGACGTCACTATGTTATGTAACTGTGTGACATCACTGTAATGGTGCGCTCACACCGAGGCGTCAAGAACGCGTTGGACGCCTCTAGTTCGACGCCTTTGCATTTGAGGGCAGACGCCTCTGACGCGCGCCATGGACGCCCTGGACGCAAGTCATTTTGACACGCGTCCAGGGCGTCCAGGGCGTCCAGGGCGAGGGTTTTCCCAGTCTTTTTGTGAACGATTTCAGACCAGCCCCACTGAATAAATACATAAACTCATCAGCTACAAACAAGCGGCAACCGTAAATTAATTACGCTAGCACCGGCTAGCCTAAAGGCGGGCTAATATTTGACGGCTCCAAAGTTGTGATAACTTACCAGACACACGTATCTCCTCACTGATCATCCTCCAGGCAACGTCCTTCTTGTCCCGGTCTCATCATAAAGTGGTGGGTGCTGGCAAACAGCGACAAGTCCTCCATTTTCTATGGCCGTTTGTGGCTCCCCGATCCGAATAATAATATCTCTATGTCACTGTAGCGTAGTC
>KN476218.1:5602-20336 GCA_000787095.1 Periophthalmodon schlosseri
CGAGACGTCATTTTCACACATGGATTGGCCACCACAGAGTCCAGACCTTAACCCCACTGAGAATCTTTGGGATGTGCTGGAGAAGGTCAGACTCTACCATCATCAACGCAAGAATCTTGGTGAAAATTAATGCAACACTGGATGGAAATAAATCTTGTGACGCTGCAGAAGTTTATCGAAACAACGCCACAGCGGATGTCGTAATCAAAGCTAAAGAAGTCCAACGAAATATTAGTGTGTGTGACCTTTTTTTGGTAGCGACTTTTTTTTTTCCAGGCAGTGTAAATAAACACAATACTACATAAAAAGTCCTAGTAGAGGTTTAAGTTGTTTTGGGAAAGTAGCTGCCCCTACAATTTGTTACTTTAGTTCGCACATGCTCAGTACAGCAGCAGTGTTGAGAAACCAGGATACTGCGTCTACAAGCCACAGTGTCCTGGATGCTCAGAATATCCCATCGAGGGTATCCTGGTTTCTCATTACCGGAATACTGGCTTATCCAGGATACTGAGATCAGGATCTGTGTCTCTGCATCATAGTCTGTATATATAAATGGACATAGCTAACCCGTTAGCCGCCGCGTTCGAAATAAGAAGTGAGCATGAGCGCGCTTCCGGTTCCATCGACTCTGGCTCCAATTCACTTTACATTTAAACACTGTGGCCCCTCTCTCTGTAACTGCTGCTGTCAGACTCGTCATTTTGGTCTTAAATGTTCGTATTAACCCTCTACATGATCCTGGGGTTTTTATTTCTCTATTGTGTCTGTAAATCAAGATATGAACATTAATAACAGACAAATCTTGTTTCTTTCCCCGAGGTCGCTCCCGCTAGCGTTAGCAACAGGTTTGATTGACAGCGTTGCTAAGCGCCCGCTCCCCGCTAAACCAGTGGTGCGGGCGGGAAGGGGCGTTACCTTCAACAGCCTGGCTCCAGATTGGCTCTTTGGTTGCTATGATACTCGCAGTCAGAATTAAACTCCAAATCCGCCCCTATAACTGCTCTGGCCTCGATGAGCTTCATTTGACTGGAGCCGAACGCTGTGGGTGACGTCACACTCACATAGTTCACTTCTTTATACAGTCTGTGGTCTACATGGACACTCACAAAACCAGGATACTCAAAAAACGATCGTAACCGGGAAACTCGAGCGCGTGTTGTAAAGTAGCTCCCCATTCAGATATAAGTTAATAACTGTCTTTGTTTAGAAGAACATGATCTTACAGTCGCGCTTGTTCCACCATCTCGTCCGGGGCAGAGAAGACTTTAATAGGCACACGTTTGGAGACCTTCTGTTCTCTCGCCATCTGTTGAATAGCCTGAATGATCTGCTGCGTGTGTTTGACTCCCACTTTCACAGCGTGGCAAAAGTCCTGCTGTAGCACGTTCTCAGCGGACGCCTCGATCATCACTAAGACATAAGGAGAAGATGTGCAAAACCAACATGAATTCTGTCTGAAGTCTGAATTTACAAGGACTCACAAAGAGGGAGGTAACGATATCCAAATCTTTCAGAACGATTCTTTCCTGATATGCGTCTCACGGTAGAGATATTTATTATGCTATTTTGTGAAGGCTAACAAAAATCGTGAATATGCTACTTTTTCCTTTTAAAATCCCCTTGACAACACTTTGGATATGTCATAATCCAAAGAACTAAGATTTAAAAGAGCTTAAAGGTTTTAAATAACACAAAATTGACTCTTCTGAGCTTTAAACCATGTTATAATGTTGTTACCTCCTCAAATACAGACCTGAAGTTGTGTTTTGTTTCATTCACACATGTTTGAGTAACACTTTATTATTAGTCTGTCTACATCTCCAAAGCTCAAAATGCTCTGTTCCACCTTGTGATGTCATTAAGCAGTAGTTTACGGCTACCTTTAACCTTTTGTTCATTAGAGATTTACATAATTTCACATCATGGAATTGCCAATGATTCTAGTGAAGGTGTATGGAGCACTTCCTGTATTACCGCATGACATCACAAGGTGGAACAGAGTGTTTTCTGCTTGAGAGAAGAACTCAGCCTCAAAATACACATAGCGTTTGTGTGTTAAACATGTGTGAATGAATCAAAACACAACTCCAGGTCCGTTTGTGACGAGGAAACAACATTAGAACATAGATCAGTAAATAGAGTAATATGGCCCCTTTAATAACAGATATTTTTTCATGTAGTCTACACTGAAAAAGAGCAAAGGATCTTGGTCTATGTAGTTCCCTGTTTTTTGGGGGGTTTTTTTAGCTATTGCTGCACCATAACAATGAGTTTAAGCAAAGAGACTTGTAATTCGATATATAGCGATGGCCCTCGATATTATTACAAGACTTTTGACGATATGACATCCCGATATTTTGATTATTTTTACATCCCTACTCACAAACGTACCAACTTGACTGCTCGGAGCTCCCGCCACGATGAGGTTAAGGGTGCTGGAGGTCATCTCTGCTCGCGTTGGGTTGATGAGTAACTCCCCATCTATCATGCCAACTCGCACAGCGCCTACACACAGAAACCAAACTTTAAAACATGGCTTCTACCACCGATCTTTAGTTAGTCGTGTTGTTTTTTCTCACCAATGGGCCCGTGCCAGGGGATGTCGGACAGTGCCAAAGCAGCAGATGCTTCAAGAAGTATTATAGTTTAGTAAATATTGCAGATCTTTGTTCAGAATGTTCATAAAAAGTACTAACCTCCGTTTATAGCGAGCACATCTGGATCATTGACGCCATCAACAGCCAGCAGATTGCAGAGGATCTTAAAGGTGAAAATAGTTGAATTCACAAAAATCAACTTTATTGTAGATGGCAAGATCGGAAAAAACACTGTAATGGAGGCATAACGCTCACCTGTGTGTCATAAAAGTAACCAGGAGGGAAAAGTGGTCTAATGGAGCGATCTGAAAGAAGAAATTTACAAAGATATTTAGACTTCAAAGACAAGTCCCTGAAATAACATCGTCCTACCTATTAATCTACTGGTCAAGATTTCATTATCTGTCGTTCCAAGCTCTCGTCTCAAATAGTTAGTGGGGATTCTTCCTGCAGCCGCTGCTTTCTGTCTGTAGTCTACCTGCACAGGTAAGAACGTAAAGTCTAAATGTTAATGTGTATAGATTCTGTACAAAAAATTGAATAACTTAGTTAAGTTGTGTGTGTTCAATTAGTAGCTTAAGGCAGAAATACGACTTACCACAAGAGGCATAAACTGAGATGGGGAGGGCTTGACTTTGCTCACAGCTGTCACCATTACAGACGTGTCCCCGAGCTGTGGTGTGACAAGGTAAATGTAGTGAATGGTCAAATAGAAGTGTGCACTATGTAAGTCAATGTTACATGCAAATTCATATTCAAATTCATACATTCATAGTCCATTTTACCTGGACAACAGCAGAGCCATCTGCAAATCTGGCAAATCTCCCAGAGGAGATCTCAAGTTTTCTACAATTACATGAAATGTACTTAATGGAGAAAATGTAACGTGCACAATACGAGCGTATCTGCAAAGCACAACAATACTCACTTTGCACCAAGGTCCACAGTGATTTTTTTGGGGTGTGAGTGGCTGCTATAAACACTCTGATGACATAACCGGACACAGGGGCGGGCAAACGAACGCCCGAGTCTGAGTAAGTATCTCATATGTGCTTTTTAATGAGCCAGGAATCTTTAAAAAGGCCGAACACCTTTAGGTGCTTTCAGAGTTTCGTTTCACGCGTGGGGGCTTCCATGACAGTACGTCACGTGTGCGGAAGTACGTCATGTAGCATGGCTTTGTGATTGGTTCACCAAATCAGTAAAGTGTGTTATTTATTTTATAATTTATTTTATTATTTTATTTTTTCTTATAATGACCCATAGTGATGAAAGGTAAAATATGTTTAAATAAGCAAAAATATTTCTGCAGGCCTAAATGATAGAAAAATGTAAAGATTTACCACTAGATGTCACTGTTTTCTTAGAATTAATCAATCGGCCCGTAACGTCATTCAAAAGTCAAATAATAAAAGTAACAAATAAATAAATGTAAGAAAATAAAATTTTAAGAAGGCTTCAATCAATTACCTACTGATCATTACATCATGGACATCAGTAAACCACAGAAAAATTTAGAAAACGAAAAAGAAAAAAAAAACAAAACACGTGTGGTTGTCATAGTAACAGATGAGCATTAACGTCATTATGTACACTATACATTACACAGGCTCGTGTAATTGCAGTGCAGAGCCTTTCACAGACACAGTGACACTCCCTCATGTTCACTGTCACCATGGTGAGTTATTAACTTAATGCAGCATTTTGTCTCCATGGCTCTAAGTCTCTGAGATTTTATTATTTGTAACCAGGGCTCATGGCAGTTAGTGTGTAATGGAGCAGTGTGATCGGGCCCTGCTGACGCTGCTGAGGAGTATACGACAGACACTACACCAGGCCTCTCTTTTTGCATTTATGAAACGGCCAGTCATTTGCAGTGGTGGAAGAAGTACTCAGTTTTGCTACTTAAGAAAAAGTGCAGATACCGGAGCAAAAAGTAAAAGTATCACATGAAAAAAGTAAATGTGCTTAAAGAGTAAAAAGTAAAAGTATTTCGCACAGGTTTTCAGATTTAATAAAGCTTCAAATGTAGTGATTTTAATAAAGATTTGTGCTGAATTTTGTTCAACAGAAACAACTGAATCGATTTTTTTTTTTTTTAATTTGTATAATTTTGTTTGCTCAAACTACAAACATGTTCAAAATAAACCCTCAGCCTTTTCAGCAGGTCTCAGACAATAATAAAAAATACTTTTACTTTTCAGTCCTGTTCAAAAATGTAGTGGAGTAGAAAGTGCAGATACTGCTCTCAGATGTAGTGAAGTAAAAGTAGAAAGTGCAATACTGCTCTCAGATGAAGTGAAGTAAAAGTAGAAAGTATCCACTTTAAAATGCACTTAAGTAAAGTACAGATACCTAAAATTTGTACAGTACTTTATTACTTTTACTTCGTTACGTTCGACCACTGATTTGACATATATTCCCTTATAACTATTTGCTGATAAACAAAGAAATGCTCATTTTTTCCTCTGTCAGGATCAGGGTTATAACATGGAGATATACGAATAACACACAAAAAGCAAAATGATAAAACACAAAACACGACATGACAATATATTAAGTACATTTACATTTAACTGACAGAAGAACAACAACATCACATGGTTTTCTTGTCCTAACTCTGATCTTGTATCTCACAAAAATAAACAGTTTTAAATGTAAAATGCTCTAGTTCTTTCTTGTTTTGTTGCAGATCAGTAGCCGTTTTTGATTCGTTCATAAAAGGCCCACACTGAGCTCCCTCTGACTCACAGTAGAAAGCAGCCAGTTAAAATTCCTGCAGTGATTTTACCGACGTGAGTGTTTTTCAGGAATGCTGCGGTGGCTCTGCATGATCCCTGAGTCATTTGAAAAGGGAATTTTTTTCGAGGAATCATGAACAAGTCCGGATAATTATGCCACTTTATAACTGTGGGACAGCTCTGATGGAACCATTTATTTATTCAACATCTTTGATTAATTTCACTTTAAAGGTCCTATATTACACAAAATTGACTCTTTAGAGCTTTAAGTCATGTTATAACACTATTACCTCCTCAAAAACAGACCTGGAGTTGTGTTTTGTTTCATTCACACAGGTTTGAGTAACTTTATTATTACTCTGTCTACATCTCCAAAGTTCAAAACGCTCTTTTCCATCTTGTGATGTCATGAAGCGGTAGTTTTCAAGTTTACAGCTACATTTTACCTTTAGTTCAGTAGAAATGGTCAATTCCAGGGCTGAAATTATCCAAATGATTCTAGTGAAGGTGTGTGCAGTTTAAAAACACAGTGGAGCACTTCCTGTTTTACCGCATGACATCACAAGGTGGAACGGAGTGTTTTCTCAGCCTAAATATGCAGGGTTTGTGTGTTAAACATGTGTGAATGAAACAAAACACAACTCCAGGTCTGTTTGTGACGAGGAAACGTTAGAACATAGATTAAAAAAACAGCGTAACGTCGTCCGTTTAACTGTTTACTTTAGTGAACAACTTAACTCTACACCTCATCTGTATTTCTAAAGCTTCGGCTGCTCCTCTGCACATCTGGTTTTCAAACGCGTCGGGCAGAAAAACAAGCCACAACAGGTACAGCAGTGTTAGTTACACGACTGCAGGCGACGGCCCCGAGCTACAGCCCCACAACAACCGTCATGATGCAGATGCTAATGACAAAGGCTGTGTTGTAGCTCTCAGTTGCGTTACTTAGGTAAAAGTATCACATGAAAAAATCCACTTAAGTAAAAGTATTTAAGTACCCGTTTAAAAATGTACTTTAAGAGCAAAAAGTTAAGTTAGAAGTTAAAAAGTATTGTCCATTTGTTAAAGTGTAAATGTAGTGATACTGATTCAAAATGATTCATATTTTGGTCGACAGGAACAATACGAATCAATTTCAAATTTTTTCTCATGAATTTTGTGTATTTATTTTGCTTGAACTCAAAAACTTACTACGAACATGGCAAAAATAACCCCTCAAATCATACGAAAAGTACTTTTTACATTTCAGTCCAGCTCAAAAATGTAGTGGAGCAGAAAGTACAGATGCTGCTCTCAAATGTAGTGAAGTAAAAGTAAAAAGTATCCACTGTAAAATGTACTTCAGCAAAGTACAGATACCTATAAATGTTACTTAAGTACAACACTTTACTTCTTGCACTTCCACTGCTGCTGTTTTTGCTTTTTAAACCAGTGTGTGGAAGGTTCTGGGTCCACAGGAGTCGATGGGGTTTAACCTTTCACTGGATCACGTCACCTGTTTAGCCTTAAAGCGTGACCCTGTTCATCATGTTTTGATTTTGTGCCTCTTGTTAAGGGAACTAATCTTTCACCGATTTACTGATAGCGCTGATACGAGCAAAACTGGCTTCTCTGGTTTTATCCAGTGCATTACTTAGTTCACACAGAAACTGGGGGCGAAGTGGGTTAAGTGTCTCGCCCAACGACACGACCGACAACAGCATTCGTCTGTGGGAGCTGGAATCGCGCCGCCAACCTGTGGGTCACTGGATCTGACGCTCAATCGATTATGTTTATGTCGAGAGCGGGATTTGAACCGCCAACCTTTGATTTCATGACGCTTCTGAATCCTATGGTGCAGTTTTGACCTCATTTGAATCGTCTCTCATGTTGGATACACTGAAATTGATCAAATGCATAGGCTTTATAGAACTTTAATTTGAATAAACTGACATTTTGGGCTCAATAAAGTGCATTTTCCTGATTGGTCAGATAGTTATCAACATCTTAAAGGGCCCGTGTTACGCTATTTTCTGATCTATGTTCTAATGTTGTTTCCTCGTCACAAACAGACCTGGAGTTGTGTTTAGTTTCATTCGCACATGTTTAACGCACAAACGCTGCCTATTTAGGCTTCTTAGTTCTTCTCTCAAGCCGAAAACACTCTGTTCCACCTTGTGACGTCATCAAGTGGTAATACAGGAAGCGCTCCAGTGTGTTTTTAAACTCCACACACCTTCATTAGAATCATCTGGATGATTTCAACCCTGGAATTGCGAATTTCTACTGAACTAAAGGTAAAACGTAGCTGTTAACTTGAAAACTACCGCTTCGTGACGTCACAACGTGGAACAGAGCGTTTTGAGCGTTGGAGATGTAGACAGACTAATAATAAAGTGTTACTCAAACATGTGTGACTGAAACAAAACACAACTCCAGGTGTGTTTTTGAGAAAGCAACAACATTATAACACGGCTTAACGCTCAACAACGTGGACAGAGCGTTTTGAGCGTTGGAGATGTAGACAGACTAATAATAAAGTGTTACTCAAACATGTGTGACTGAAACAAAACACAACTCCAGGTGTGTTTTTGAGAAAGCAACAACATTATAACACGGCTTAACGCTCACGAGAGTCAGTTTTGCGTAATATCGGACTTTTAAATGAATAAACTTTATATTTGAAGCCATATACTGAAACTGTAAGGATGTCGGGATGGTTGCCCTATTTTCTTCGGTGATGGGAGGAGGCAGAGGGGCGGTCCTTCGTGTCCTCCAGTCATCCTCAGAGCTGCCTCCTCTGTCTGCACCATTTGAACTGGAGCCGTGAGACGAGGACGCGCCGCAGCCGCTCGAAACACCTTTAGTCAAGATAATTTACGCTGCGCATGGACTATAAGCCTCTGAACGCTCCGGGATGGATACTGGCCTTTATTCTGACGCTGCACTGGACTATTTTCATTAAGGATAACCCCGCGAGCGCTCAAATCTTGTCTTTATGCCAGTAACGGTGAATTTCTGTAATCCGATTGTGCAGGAAAACTACACCTTGGTGAAGTCTCCATGAGCCGTGTCTAGTGATTTCTATTTCTATAAGATCCGGACTAGTTTTAGATCCTACCTTTGACTAAAATGTGATTCTTTGGCTGTCTGCGCGCGAGACAGAGCCACCCAAATACGCACTGGAAACTGTCCAAAGGAGCGTGGAATTACTACTTCTCAAGTCTTTACTACGAAGACGTGGGCGCTGCTTTTTTTTCCTGAGGCCGTTTGCCAAAATGACCATCGCGTTCATGGGTTCAAAGAAGAGACAAGACTGAAGAGCCAAAGCCCGTTTCTGTTCCAATCCGAGCATCGAATCCACATCAGCTGCACTGGGAAAAAATGGAAAGCGAGGTTTTCACCCCTTTGCTGGAGCAGTTTTTGCTCTCACCCCTTGTCTGCTGGGTAAGTCCCTAATTAGCTTCTCTAACATTAATTAAACGTCAGTACATCGTGTTTTGCGTCGTTAAAGGAGGGATTGCTGGCTCTTTTAACACGTATCTGAATTGTGTTTCCAGGTTAAGACTGTGGGGCAGCTGACGGGGACAGATGGCACCAAATTGTCGGAATATATTGAGTTAGTGGACGGGATTTACCTGAACGAGATCATGCTGGAGATGTGAGTAATTTGACACTTTGATAAACGGACACGTGCGCGTAATCATAACATAAGTTGACCCAATAACCCACAAACCCTTTGGCTCTTCCAGTTATGGCAAAGATTCTGTATTTAGCGCGTTCCAGTGCTTTGACTGAATGAAGTAGTAGTACAGTACAAATATATCTTGTGTATAGCGGCTCACAAACAGCTGGAAACCTCTGTAGTTCTAAAATCATTCATTGCATTTGAATATTTTGTTATTTTTGTTGTTGTATAGGCCGAGGTGTGTTTGTGTGTGGTGTGTGTGTGTGTACGTTTCCAATCAGTTCTTTTTTTAAAACTTGTGTTACATTATTGTTTCATAGAACGGTTCAGATAAACAGCCCACTTTTCCCAGAAATCCTTGCGTTTTCCTTGCTGCAACCTTTTATAATATATGTAATCCTCTTCATGATGTGTTGGTGTGTTAATTGATCTTGATTATACCATTTACGTATGTTTTTTTTGGCAGATTTTTGAATGAAATAGTGGTCTTTTTTGGTATTCCTTTCCCCGTTATCCGACCCGAGCGTAGAAACCTGTTTTTTTGCAACTCGTACGCCAAGATTTCTACCATTTCTTTACCTAGACCTTCCCAAAACACGTTCATATCCCGCGTCCCGCTCCTATCTGTTCTAACTGTCAACTGCAGCAGACTCCACGACACCCCGCCCCTTCAACTGCACCACTCACTGTTCCTTCTGTTCCGGGGGTTGGACTAGACGGGATCCTCATTAAACGGACGAGACTGCGAGACGTGGAGATGATGGGCTTGATAATATTGTTCCTCTTGATTCTTTGTATAGCGCTGGGCCAGTTTAAAATGGGGCTGGAGGTGTTTCCTTTGTCTGCTCTTTTTCCATAGATTTTCCACCAGTGCCAAAAACTTCAGTGTTTGTGACATGTGCAGAGTGTCATAAGATTGTCATATTCACTCGCCGCTCATGATCGATACGACGTTAGATCAGACCTATTCTGCAAAATGGACTTTCCAGAGCTTTTAACCACGTTATAGTTGTTTCTTCTCACTATTTACTCGCTCGAAGTTGTATTTGGAGTGATTCATGTTTGAGTAAATCTTTAATCGCTTATTTTCAAGACGCCATTTTGCCGATCAATCCCAGTTTTCACCGCCCACTGTGACGTACGCGCTTCGTTCTTCAATTTTATTTTCTTAATCTGGTCGCTGGTCCATAGGGGGCGCCGACAGCTACACGGCTCTTTGTTGTGATGACGTTTACGGCGACGTCAGTTCCCATTGGGCACCGCTGTTTTCTAACGCGGAAATCAGCGGATTTGTTTCTTTCGATTTAAAATGTGGAAATTATAATCTAAGGCCGTGTCTCAATTCGACGGTTGCACTTCGTCGGCTGCATTTGAAGGGCACTTACGTCACTTCCGGCGCGACAAGGCCCGTCCCATTTCACGCGGCCGACAAACGTGCCCTGCGTTTCCATGGAGATCGGCCGTAAACGAAGCGTGCGTCCGAGCAGCGCGACTTTTTCTACGGGAGAAACAAGGTATATCCATCATGCACCGCGTGTCACTTCAACGGGAGAAACAAGGTATATTTTCTTAAACTCTCTTAAAGTTATGTAATACTGGCTACAATTGGAAAGAAATCACCTGTAACGTTATATTTACCTATTGATCTTCAAAGGGAAAGATTAATTCCTCACTTCATTCAATCTAAACAGAAATAAACGGCTGCGACGACGACACCTCGACTCTTCTTCTATGAAATAATAAAGAATTAAAAATAAAACTGTAATTATTTCAGAGTCCATTTTAAACGTACAGCTCATTAGTCAGCAGCCGTCACGGTTGCCAGGCGACGTAACGTAGGCGCACGGACAGCGGTTGGCGTACGCTCCGTGGCGTAGTCGACGGTCGACGGAGGCCACACGGAGGAATGGCCTTCGACGGCCGGGTCCTTCGAACGGTGCTTCGAAGTGTGAATTGAGACACGGAGACACTCCCATGGATCATTCTATTATAACTATATAAAGACACGACACAATACGTCTTTAATTATTTACTTTCAAATACCTACATGTACTTTTGCTATACTTTTTTCTTATACAGTGATGCCTAATCTTTTACGCGAAGAAACGATGGTAGAAGATAATACATTTAATCAAAAATACAACGTGGTAAAAGTGGCAGTAGTTTGCAGTTGTTCAAGAATCACAAAGTACAAATACCGCAGGGTTAAGGCGGCCCAGAATGCACTATGGGAACACGGAATACTGCGAAATGGAAAGTTCCTAATTGATGCTGGAAAATGTCCTTTGCAGCTGTCGCGTTTTAAGACTCAAACCGGCAGCAGCTTCACCACTCGGGCTGTGATGTTCTTGGCTTGGAATTTAATAAGATTTCTGTCTGCAAATAAAAGTAAAGGCTCACGCTGGGATCTCGCGTGTGACGGTGGAACGGTACAGTATGAAGCGACGGACCGGCGTGGGGCTAGAATGAGTCGCTCCGCCGGTCTCCTGACAGGATGTTGGGGATTGCGCGTGCGTGTGTGTTCGTGCGTGTGTGTGTGTTCGTCGGTTTTGGAGTCGCGCAGCTGTCGATGGCCGTCTTACCCGGGCCGCGTCCCACACACAGAGGGCCCACAGTATTACAGGAGGGCGACGACGGCGCTGTGCTGGTGAAACTGCACGCTCTTTGTCTCAAGAATGCGGCCGGTTCAAATACGGCGCACACTAGTTGCCGTGGAAGCCTAGTCTACGGCGAGACGACGTCACTGCGTTCTATCGGCCGATGATGTTTAATACAGATGTGGTTTTATAGTTAAAACGCAGATTTTTGTTGTAGTACAGTGAGTTCTTGGCTCTCGTCTGTAATAGAAATGATCAGGTTCGACATTCATGCAGTTACTTTTGGATATTTCATCGCAAAGTACAACGTAATCGATAGGAAAATCTGGTTCTTGCGCCCCCATCTGGAACATCATCACATTCTAGCGTCTGAAAACCTCCAATACTGAGCGTGTGTCTCTTTTTATTCATTCAGCAGCTGTATATTTTGCCGTAACATAACAGTGGTATGACTCGGTGGCATGTAACGGAAATTAGAACAACACGGGCTCCTTTTTGTTTTTGTCTCATTCAAAGTCAAAGTCAATCTACTTTGCGTCTTTCTCCCCATTTCTGGTCGGTCGACTGTCCCATCTAATCCCGGGTTATACTGAAAATAAACCCCAGCGTCCACGTTTGAACAGTGTCAATAAAGTCTTTTCCTGGTCAAACGCGGCTCCGTTCTACAAATAGATGTTGTTCTGAAAATATGCGCGTCTGGCCGGGATGGCGGGGCAGGACGGCAGACAGACTGGCAGTGTGGAGAAACACAGGAGACCCCGGGATTATTTAACGGTTTACTGAAGCCCAGATGGCACTGGCCCCTCCCTCTTATGCCCCTGTACGGTGACATAACACTGCCAATTAGATCTCCTCCTCAGGGCTGTCATACCGAATCGCTGTCCACGTGGCAACCGTGAGCCCAAGTGTCCTATTGGATGTTCTGCTCCTCTGCCCAGGCTGGAGGTGCATGCTGGGTAGTTGGCATTTTGGTAAACCATTCTGTCCTGTCTGGGAGGGCTGTTCGGTCCCTTCTATTTCTTTGTTATTGAGTCATTCTGTGTTCTCCAGGCTTTCAATCTGGTCAGTGTTGTCATCCCTGTAGTTAGGTCGTTTTATGCTGCAAACAGAAAACTCTCTCGGGGATAAAACGTTTTACAAACTCAGCTTAAGGCGAGGCAGGTTTATTTGTTTAGCACAATTCGTACACAAAACATGAATAATCATTATAAAATTAACAAAAGAGAAGAGCGCAGAATAAAATCCTTTCAGTCACATGCACAGATAAACAGAACCTGGATTTAAACCACAGACTGTGTAAAGAAGTGGACTAAGTGAGTGTGACGTCACCCACAGCGTTCGGCTCCAGTCAAATGAAGCTCGTCGAGGCCGGAGCAGTTACAGGGACCAATTTGGAGACGGCTTCCATATTTGGAATTGCGACCAAGAGTATCATAGCAACCAAAGAGCCAATCTAGAGCGAAGCTGCTGAAGGTAACGCCCCTTCCCGCCCGCACCACTGGTTTAGCAGGGAGCTGGCGCTTGGCAACGCTGTCAATCAAACCTGTTGCTAACGCTAGCGGGAGCGACCTCGGGGAAAGAAGGCAGCAGATTTGTCTGTTATTAATGTTCATATCTTGATTTACGGACACAATAACGAAATAAAAACCCCAGGATCATGTAGAGGGTTAATACGAACATTTAAGACCGAAACGACGAGTCTGACAGCAGCAGTTACAGAGAGAGGGGCCACAGTTTTTCAATGTAAAGTGAATTCGTCGATGGAGCCGGAAGCGCGCCCCTGCTGTTTGGAACGCGGCGGCTAGCACGTTAGCTATGTCCATTTATATATACAGTCTATGGTTTAAACATTGTCAGAGTAGAAGCCCATCTCACATCTTCAGAAAGACTGTTCCAGGCTTTAGCTGCACAAAACTGAAACTGAACTATGTTACTTTTCTGTTTCAGTAGACTTAATATTAATGCTCCCTCCATTTCTTCTTCTCTTTAGTGTAACGTCAGTAAGGGAGTGTTGTTATTGCGGTGACGCTTCATATTCTGTTTGAACACAAAAGCGCGGCGCCTCTGCCAAGGCTACTGGATCAGCTGTGTAAGCGCACGCTCAGGATGCTCTACAATGCTGCTGTCATCACGTCCTTGTAATGACAAAATTGGCTTCTCAGCAGCTCATAAAAAGCATAAGTAACACTCTATGGAGATCTGAATGATTTATGAAGCTTAAAACGTGCACAAGCCACCACTGACCTTTGAGATACTTCCTATTTATATTGAGAAAAATAGAACAAAATCCTTTAGCTCCTCCTGACCCTTGCTGTGCAGATTGTTCCCTTGTTTTGACTTTCTGAAACCTACAAGGACTAAACACATTTTTGAGATTCCAGGCCCAGATGATGAGAACTTTCAGAAGCTAAGAGAGAAACCTGTTCCTTTCTACCATGGGTCTTTTTAACACTCATTTTGATCAGACCTTCAGTTTTTGCACCAGACAAAAATATGGGCAACTGGAGGCTGCAGCTGTCGTGTTAGTTTGAAGCGCTCGGCATTAAACCCAAGGACACCCCGAATCCCACAGGGGAATTTTAAAACTTTAAAGCAGACCTACTCTGCAAAATGGACTTTTCAGAGCTTTTAACCATGTTCTAGTTGTTTCCTTCTCATTTACCCTCTTGAAGTTGTATTTGGAGTGATTCGTGTTTGAGTAAATCTTTAATCGCTTATTTTCAAGACGCCATTTTGCCGATCAACCCCCGTTTTCACCTCCTCTGATACATTCTCACTTCTCTGTACTTACTAGGAATGGGACAATAAAAAGGGTTGACGATAATTGTTCGTGGGAGATTTTATATAATGGTGATAATCGCCAACAGAGACGTATCACCAGAATGTGCAGAAAAAAAACTACTTCGATGGGGGGGACAAAGGGGTCTGTTGGGGCCCAGAATTTGACTCTCTTCCTATTAATTTGTATTAGGAGGGGGCCCATGTGAGTCTTCTTGACCCCGGTCCCCAAATTTCAATTGACGGCCCTGCTCATCCAGAATATTCTCCACCAGATTGTAGTTTTTGATGACAAAGTACAAGACTATAACAGTTCTTTACAAATCAAACTTATGAATAAGATTAAAATTATAA
>KN476223.1:0-15939 GCA_000787095.1 Periophthalmodon schlosseri
GTTCATTTGAAGTTAGAAGTTAAAAGTAAAACCAACAACCGCTCAATATAAAAAATAATAATTTAGTTCTACAGGCGACATATTTGATGCTCGATCGACCACTGTTTTAAATCTTTTGACAATGCTCTGTACATGAGCAGCAGTGTGTTCCACGTCTGACCTGCTCCATAAGCAAAAGAGACCTGTCCAAAAGCACTTTTCCTAAACGGCACAGAGCGGTCACCTCTAGAACCTGCTTTTGTTGTCCAGTTTGATTTGTTGTCCGGTTTGAATTTCTCTTTTAGAGGAAGCGAAGCCAGATTGTTAAAAACTTTGTATACCAAATTTAAATAATTTGTATACCAAAATTTTAATGTGTTGTCCCTCTGCTGACAGCAACAGGAATTAACATTTAGAAACCGCAGAATACTGTAAGTCTGGTGATGTTTTATGGGCTTGAAAACTGCGCAAGAGAAGTCGGGATGCAACAAAAATAACCTGAGCATAGAGTAAGTCATTAATGGCTTAATGAAACAAGTGTGAAGTAAACAAAATAGACCAGGTATGTTTTTAATGAGGGGACAATAATGTAACTTGGTTAAAATGTCACAAAAGTCTTTAATTCTAGGTAGAAAGTTCCAGATAAAGCAATAACATTTTTATGAAGACAAGCAGGTGGCGGACGGCTTGCAATAAAGTTACATAGTGTTACTACTTAATTCTATCATGAATCTCTTATAAAAAAGCCATAAACAGATATGTGATCTGGTAAAACGTGAGCTCGTATGTTTTCCACACATATATACACCCAAACACTTGTTGAGCTGAGGCGAAGCCATTGTCAATGATGCTATTTGCACCTATGCTTTTCATATAGAGATGTAAAAAGAATATGAGCGTGATGTTTTCCCTCATTGCTTTTGTATGGCTCTGCGCTGAATCTCAACAAGCTGTTTGCAATTGATTTATTCCTGGGCCTCATCACTTCCTCGGCTCCGTCAGCAAGAGTTGATCCAAGGGAAAAAGACACGCCAGGAATCTGTATCTATACTTCAAAAGTTTTAAAGGCGCTGTACTTGATTTTTACCATCTAAAAACATTAAAAACTTGTTCATTTATAACGGTTAAGTCATTCCTCACTTGCCTTATGCATTCAGAGCATCCTAATTATTCACCACGATGAGATTGTAAGATCTTTTCACAACTCTCACAGACCAGAGCGGAGTGTTGCCATGACAGTAAAGCTAACAACAACTAGCAGGCTAACATGCACTTAATCATTATCAGATAATATAAGGCTTCGTAAGACAGCAGAGACACTATTTTTATGGGGTCTGTAACTTGTTTCTATGGCGTACAAACCGGCTTAGACAGTTTGTGTTTTTTGTAAGAAAAAAATCTTTCTGATTGGCTGGGGACTTTAAGAATATTTTTTCAACAATGCGTTTTTCTTCAATAATACAGCGGCCAAGACATCAAACTGGTGCATATTTATAAAATTATTATTACTATTTTGACCTGTAGCTTAAATGTGAGTTTTATTTCATGTCAGACCACAGGACATCTTTTAAATTTCTTACATCTTTTTTTTTTTTTTTTTAATTAAAGATAGATAAACATGTAGGCCTAGTTTTAGTAAAGAATATGTATATACTTTACTCTTCATGTCAACACAGCCACTTAAATATCTCTGACACAAGTGATTCATTTAAGAAAAATGCAAAAACTGCACGTCACTTCAAGTACCCTTGGTTGCAATTGTTGCTGGGTAAAACACCTTATTCACCTTGTTCTTATCTGGAGTACGATGTTTTATGTAACGTCACTGAGCAAAAATATCCTGAACCCTCACAACTAAGGTCTATGTGAATCATTTTTTGAGTTAAGACTGTATAAGCCTGAAGAGGCTTGAGACACTATAGATAATGGGATGGAAAAAGCTGTAAAGGTGCAGTCAGGTCAACAACATGATGCAGGCTGTGTGTCCTTTTCAACACTTACCAGAGATAATATACTATTATTGTACTATAATGATTCTCGCTATTAGCATTCAACAGTAGCTCTGGTGGGAGAGTGGTAGTTTTACATTCTGATAGTTTTCTAGAAGTCGAACCCGAAACCTTTTTTGCTATGAGGCAAGTGCAAGTCCCAACCACCCAGCCACCATGGCTTAGAGATGAAGATGGTAAGAGTGAGGATATACATTAGTATAGTCGCCCACAGGCTGTAATACCTGTATAATAATGACAGAGACAGACAGTCATTTTGGTCACTATTGGCTGAAGACACAGCCAAATGCAATGTTTATGTAGAAGTCAGCAGCACGACCACTGTTCACAACCAGCCCCAACAGCGTCAACACAACAAACTAACTCACAAGGCTGCTGCACTACAATAAGAGGCTACGGTCACAACACAAACACATGGCATCACCAACAACACACACGGCAGTTCCATCCAGACACCGGCGCAGCCTACGTCACAACCACAAGGTCATTTTACACACTTACTCTGAGGCTCCGCCCTCAGATTTGCCCAAAACTAATGAAAATATCTTACTTTGCTTAATGGCTGAAGCAGAGTGCATCATCTGTCTGCTGTCCCGTTGTTGGTTCTGTCACAAAAAGTTTATAATCTTAAATACGAAGAGATGAAACTGGTCCAAGTCCCGGTCCAAGCGGTCCAGAGGTTTAGGCAAAAGAAATAACTAACCAGTAGCCGCTAACCAGTGTGAATGAAAAGAAGAGTGCGTGGGATATACACCTCAGCCAGTCAGATGCCCCCCATCCAGCTAAATGCAAATCCTCTTCTTTTCTTCAAGCAAATGCTTCGTAAAATGGGTCAGCTGAAGATAAGATATTCTCCCTAAAAACGGTTCCTCAGACGCACTTTGACTTGAAGTTGAACTAGCCATAACTCGCACTGTTGTTATACCCGTGGTTGTTATCCATTCATTATAGTGAGAAAATATCTTCGGTATAGAGTCGACAATTAGGCAGGACACTGCTGGCAGCAGGCTACATCCTGATAGGTCAGATGTCTGATAGATGTTTATGAAGCCAAATCACTTGACTTGAGTGCGCTCCTGCCTGCGCCCCCAGGATGTACATCACGGCTGTAATGTAAAGTAATAGGCAAAAGCACCGGATTTGACGTCACCTACCCACCCAGCGCACTCAAAGAGCAAACAGATGAATCAAATAAAGTGTTATGACCACATTTAACAGTCTAAAAAAACATGCATATGCAGATACATGTTTTTACACAAAATATGAAACATATAGCCTAAAACAAAATAATGACTTTATTCATTTTTACCAAGGTCAAGTTTGGGAGTGCAGTGCACTTGTGCCCCCTACTGACGAGTCCCCACTGGCTACACTTTAAGCTCCAAACACTAAATCCACTTTTTTTTACTACTAAACTGTGTATATGGTGTTTTAATAGCATTATCATTATTACTGTTCCTAATCACTTTTTAGCAATTTCACTACTAACTAGGTCAGTTTGAAGCTTTCTGTTCAAAAACATCTAAATCTAAATGTGCGCTAACTTCGGTGGCCACTGCAATTTCAAGTAGTTGGTAACATCACAAAGGACTGCCCTGATTACTGCCAGGTGTTTCTGATTACAAACACTTTGAAGTGTGGACACCTGTTAGACCAATCGCTGTTCCTTATATGTCCAGACCCCGCCCCTCCTCCCCTCACTCTTTTCTTTAGTCCTCCAGGTACTGCCCTGTTTAGCTGCTCTTTCTGGAATGTGGTTGTGGATGGAGTTTAGGAGTTTAGCGTTCACATGTTTTTTTTTGTTGTTTTTTTTTTTTTCAGTGCATCATACTAACTGCACTATTCAAAGAAAACACATTATTCAGAGCAGGGTCATATCTGGAGTATCACTTCACTGAACAAGAAATACACTGGCCCTCACATCAAAAGGACTTGAATGAATGAATCTGACTTTTTAGAGTGAAGAGTGTATAAATATAGCCTGGAGAATAGAGGCTTGAGACCCTATAGATAATGGGATGGAAAATGCTGTAAAAGTGCAGTCAATTCAACAACATGACTCATGCTGTGTGTCCCTACTTCTACCTATCCAACACTCACCTGAAATTACCTACTATGATTGTACTATGATGATTCAAGCTATTTACATGCTATAGTAGGTGGGAGAGTGGTAGTCTTGCATCCAGATGGTTGTCAGTTTGATCCTTTCTGTCCTTGAGCAAGACACTTCACCTACGCTGCCTGTGCATAAGTATGTGAGTGAGTGCCATGTGGTGCAGATTGCCATTGCTCCAGGATGGCTGTGCCAGGGGGCGCCAGACATTTTTGGATGGTGGAGCTAAGGGGGTACTAGGTCGTTAATGTGGGTGCTCACTTAAAAAGTTCATTTACAGCCTTTTAAAAATGGAGTGTACCCCCCACCCCATAACATGTTTGTTTCACTGTTTTAAACAAATTTAAATGTACCCCTTTTGAAGAGCCACCCCTGTGCTCTTCAAACTAAGGCCCTGTCCACACGGAGCTGAGCTCAGTCATATCCGTAAAAATATCTTTTTTAAAGCACGTCATCCACACGGAGTGAGTGTTTCAGTACTTTGAACAGGTTTCTTGCAGATTGCCTGTAACACCAACTACAGTGTACTGTGATACGCGTTTGACCAAGGCAGCGTGGTTTCACGCGGGTTCACGCGGGTTCACGTGGATTCATGTGATAACACACATCCAATGACCTGAAAACCGTACCAGACCGATGCGCTGTCGGGAAAAATAGACTTCTTTCTACATACCAGCACCTCACCCAGTCCCGCACCGGCACTCTGCTGTGGTCGCTGTAACAGAGCGCATTGATTTTAAAGACTTTTTAAGTCTTGCGGGACCTGTGTGAGTCCTGAACTACACTGCACTTGCAGTCAGTGTACACCCGCCGTAAGTCTAATGCTATACTATGGAACATTTCATCGGCTGCTGGGCCCTCCACCAGAAAAGTTACATACTGCATTAAATATATCTTAAAACATATACAGTTGCAAAGCATATTATTTGGCGTTCTCATACCCTTTTGAAAACACTGGCTGATCGCTTCCATTTATTCAAGTGTACACTACGCCGATCTACACAATGCATCTTTATTAGAGGCCGTGTTGCATAATCAGTTTAAAATGCTGGTGACCTTGTGCGCGACATATAAGTGCTCCGAATAATTTAGCAAAAAGTGTTCTCTCCTTTCTCTCCCTTCCCCAGCGGCAAATCAGCCCTCAATCTTAATCACTTCTATTGAGAGAGACTGCCAGCAAAAACGCATGCTACTATACTATAGAAAAAGTCATTTCCTATCAAATGGGAAGCCCGACTCCCTATAAAAGAATCTCAAGTCATTCTGTTAGAAATGTCAAACTACATCTCCTCGGCCTTGTCTCGGCTCGTCTCTGTGTGTTCTTTAAGCCATTACGTATTCAAACCGCGGATGAGGCAAAGACAATATATTTGCTTCGGACTGCACTGGTTGACACTTGCCGCGTTTGAGGTACAGAAGATTTCTTTTGGGTAAGCTACAAAGTGACGGAGCATATTCAATATGGAGAGAAAAACAACAGGAGCAGATACAGAAGGAGAGTGGGGATAACCTTGGCTGTTCCACTACAATGGGGATGTGAAATTATTCATTACGGTTATTCTATAAGATGCATTGTTTCCCCTATTGTTAATTTGCATAGCACATTTGGTGCAATCAGTTAGTATAACAATGATTATTTATACAATATTGTTGTGCCGTTTTATGTCCTAACTATGATGATGACGACTACAAACAACACAAAATGGTGACTCCAGTAATTGTTTTCTCCCCAGAGGAAGAAAATTTTAAAGTTAGAGTAAAAAGTATTTTGAAAAACTTGTAAGAGTAACTCTATGGATGTAACATCTGTTTTATAATTGGAAGTTAATTTAATTGAAAGGACTGAACGTGAAGTAATACATAAAATGCATAAAATCTGAGACAAATAAGAAAAGAGAAAAATAAGAAAAAAACCCAAATCTTATCTGTTTAAAATTAAATATGACGGTCAGTGCAGTAGACAGAACTCCTGGCACTGTGTTAGTCCATGTAAACAAATTGGTGAGGGATTCCATGTTTTGCTTTATATGTGATAAACCAATGTCTTTAATGATGGAAATGTGCAAACTCAAACAATTAACTTTTGTTCTGTTGAGTAAAGCAAAGTTTAGTGTTTTTATGATGATTTTTAAGTTCTTTTTTTTTTTAAGAAATGTTCTTCCATTTTTTATGTAACGTGGATATTGGTTATGTCATAGGCACCTTTCTCTATATAATATTAATATATGACTTGGACGTTTCCTTCTTCTTTGTACACACTGTCTTTTTTATTACTCTAATTTCTGTTCTTGTCAGAACACTGACACTGCAATCATGACCCATTTAGAAGTATAGAAAAATGTTTGTGGAATCCCTATTGTATAAATTTGTTTGATGTGTTTTATTTGAATAAGATCCTGCTAGTTCTGGACAAGAATGTAAGTGCACAGCGATCAGTGAGACAAACCAAGATTAGAAGATTACTTAAAGAGAGGGTATTTTACTTCTATGGAGTATGAACTGTTACCTTTTACAGTGTTTACCCTTTATTTTTTGATGTTCTGAGTTTCTCCGTCCCTTTGCTTTGCTCTCCGGACTAAGTCACTCCCCCTTCCCCTTCCCCCAGGAAAAATTTCTAAATTACTGAAGCAAGTATGGATGACATCTAAAACCTCTTCAGGCATGTTTTTGATGAGGGGACTACAATATAATTAAAAGGTTAAAAAGTGAATTTAGCATAATATGTCTTTAAATATGCATGAATGAAGTGACATACAAGTCCAGTTAAGATTTCGATGAAGGATTAGCTCTACAAGCTCCCATTGACGGTAACAGCTAAACAGACATTGCGTTTTTTGTGTGTGTCCCAGGCTAATATGCCTCGTGTCAAAGGATAAAAACATGTCATGAGCGAAGTGTTGATGTGGCTGATTAGTTTGAAAAGGAAAGCTCACTCCCAAATGAATTATTGTCCTCAGAGTTGATTCGCGTCCTCCCAGCAGGCGCCTGATTTGTGTCTATGGCGCTCAGTAGAGGACCTCCTGACAATTTTATTACATAGACAATCAAACTGCAATCAAATAATAGGAACACTGGCTTGCCACATTAAGTTTGATGATTGAATCAATGTGTTGTGACATTGGTTGTGATTGGGAATTTATGAGTATCGCAATTGTGCAAAGACTAAACTCAAGTTGACTTACAGGGCATTCTTGGGTAAAACAACAAAATTGGCTTGTAATTCTGCCCTCCATGCCCGAACTGTCTAAAAATGTTTAATAAAAATGAAAGCAGGACACAGTAACTTGCCCAAATTCTTTTCATTGTTTTGCTACATTATCTTAAACGATCCCTTTGCATTTCAAAGTAAAAGCTGATAATACTTATGGAGGCAGATATGGAAGTAGAACAAGTAAAACAAATGAGATTTTGATTTCCCGAATCAACAAATTATTTTCACAATTTGTAAAGCCCACAGCATAAATATACCAAATACCTACATGACGGAACTATTAATATTGGCTTTTATGGAAATGCATGTGCAGATTCAAGTATAAAGGGTAGAATTAAGTGGCAATCTGGTCGAAATGCTTCTGAACATTATTATTAATATAAAATACCACTCACGCCTTAACTATTAACAGCCCTCTATTCAGTTCTTACCTATAGCCAAGGGTTTCAGTATGATGGAAAAACAGGACCGTTGCTATAGTTATTAACAATTAAAAACAAATGATTATATCTGACCTTAAAATGTTGCACAGAACAAGTATGAGACCACATAGACTAGTACACGCCCATGGACCACTATGGGACCTACCTGGACGACTGAGGGATACACAGATATAAGATTTCATGGTAATATAAAAGAAAGTACTATTTAATGTTGAAAATTGTAATTGTCTAAATGAGTATTGAGTCTATATGTTAGTGTTGAAATCGAAGCTGTCACTGCCTGTCTTAGTAACATGTCAAAATCTCCAATATTCTTGGACTGACCACTGCCGAGCTTGCAACAATGAACTGGCTTATCTAGATGAGTGAACGTTTAGTGCAAGTTACTCTAAATCCGCTTATGACATACACTAGACTGTACCCTGACAAAACAGCTTGTCTTAATACATTTTCGTTTCACTCCAGAGCATACCCTGTCAGCTGTCTTCTACAACCCCTGGCTTAGCGTCTGTATAAATGATATTCACAGATTCCGAGAAGGAGAAGCAATAGTCATTATAATGCAGAGTGGAGAGGAGCTCAGATGTGCTCTGTATTCGACAATGAATGCATGTTTGTATGAGCCGTGTGAGTGGAGTGCCTCAAGGTCAATTGCTGCTTATGAGTAATTACATTTTGTCATATTCCATCGACAAAACATGAAATCAAGCAATTAAGTCATTATCAGCAATACTGGTTACCATGTAGTTTTCTACATAGTAAAAGCAAAGGAAATAAAAGGCGACTTGATTTTGATATTAGCAAAAGCTGATTATGGAGTACCTCAGTGCTCAATACTCGGGCCTTTACTGTTTTTATAAATTATAGTAAACTGATATTGTGTGACAATATTGTATTTTCAATTTCAATTGGATCTACAAGTCCATTACAATTGGTTGTTTAAAGAATATCACAAGGCTCAGTGCTATCCAGTTTTTTAACATTTTGTATCATAGCTGATTCAGTACTATTACTATCAGCTCATTCAGTACTATATTAATATTATGTTATTATACTTTTTTCCTCCAAAATATGTATGCATGTATGTATGATTTAAACCAGGAAAAGCGTCTTTCCTTCTTCATTCTTACCATCTATCTCCTGTACTGAATTCTGAATTGCCTGTATCACACATAGGTGAGGCTGTTATTAGTGATCGACCAATATGTGTTTTTACATGGTACAACTAATATTATAGCTACTACTATTAGGATCCAGAGTAGTCAATTACAAACTAGCTCTGCCAACATGTAGAGTAGACTCTGATACTTTCCCCCTAATTTTATGACATAACATTACTATAATCTCAGTTACTGTCTGTGCAGGAAGTCTAAGATAAAAAATATTGATACATTTTTGTCACATCCACAGCCACTATAAACCTATTAGAAGAGTTTCAGATTTTGAGCAGTGCTCTCTTTATATGAGCTATATGCAAGTCCCTTGTTCAGGTGGTCAGACCAAAATAATATTGGCCTATGGTGGACCTTTATGGCTGGTAGCTGATATGCTCTTAAGTTAAAATATTGGCTCAATATATATCCACCATCAGTCTATCTCTAGCTGCTTTTACAGCTATGTGCCCCAAACCTACTTGGAACAAGCACCTCAGCCTGTTCGGATAGATATGCAGAGGTTTAGACAGCTTATTCATTGTAATGCTAACCAATGTTTTAATGTATTCTTACAGAAATATATACCTGACTATTTTGTTTTTGTCTCTAAAAATAAATACTATATAAATACTATATATATCTGTGAGATAAAATTGATGAGTGCAAAATACATAAAGGCTCTAGGAAGATAATTCCTAACAAGTTCACATGGAAATGTAGTCACACAGTCAGACAGGAAGAAAGTACCACCAAGCTTTAGGACATGGCAGATTCAGGCTTACTAGAAATGCAGGTACACTCTTTATACAAATGTGCTATTTTTACACTTACATAAATGCAGAAGCCATCTGTTCTTGGCTCAGAGCAATTTTATACTTCGCTGATTATGCCATATATACATACAGTTCAAGCATATATCTAGAGTGAGACAATAAAACTGGCTGAAACGGACACATGCGTTATAAAACAAAGAATGTACCATTTAGTTATGAAACGGAAACACCTAACATCTGACTAGGGCTGCAAGATTAATCGACATCAAATCAAAATTGTAATTTGAATGTACGGAAATGGCAAATCACAAAGGCTGCAATTTTTTATGTACCATAATTTCCTCCACAAACAACAAAATACCCTGTCTTGTTCTGCATAAGAAAATTATAACCCTGTAGTTTAGATCTGTACAAACATGCTCTGAAATGGGATTCATGAGTTTGTCAGTTCATATATTTTAGTCTTTGTTGAAAATCCAGTTGCAATCACAATGCTTGTCTGAAAAATCGCGATTAGATATTTTTCACAAATCGTGCTGCCCTACCCCTAACCCAGATATTATAAAGACCTTAAGAGCTTTCTTGTCTTTTCAAAACATGGAACTACTATAGCCTCCTTTTATTTTTATTCCTACCCTCCAACGTAACGCAATTGGATGCTGGCTGCCAGATTCCAGCCTAGATGTGATGCCAAAAAAGCAACGAATAAGCTACGCTCTGTTTGTTTTGTGCAAACAGTTCCTGATTACTAGTATTGGCCTTCCAAGAGGACAAACACAAGCATCGTCTTAAGAGTCAGAGCTGCCGGTTGACCTCTACAATCCGCTCTACAGCAACACAGTCTAGTATACTCTCAAAATAGACAAGTGCCGGCACAAGTATTTGGTTCAACAGAGCTGCTCGGAAAAGGTGAGGTTTGGTGCTGATGGTAATGATCAGGGGACGTCTCCTCAACCGCAAGCTGTTTGGTGGAGAGCTCCAGACATTCCCCTTTCACCAAACTGTTTGAATGGAGGCCAGGGAAAGCTCTCAGTACATTATGGCGGAAAGTGAAATAGACAGGGTAGGGATTTGTGGATATTACAAAGTGTTGTTCTCTAAGTGACGTAAATAAGAAATAAGCAATTAAAGCTTATGCGATATTTTACCGTTTTGTAACAAGAATACTGTAATATGACGGCAGCAACTTGTGTAAAACTGGCAAACGTGGTAAAGGGCACTCCTACTGGGCAACTATAAGTTATAAATAATTAATAATCACTAAATATTGCAGGTGCATAGCAAAAACTTTAGAGAAAATCACTTTAGAAATATCTAGTAAGTCTAGATTCTCTTTCTCTTTTACTCTTGAGAATATATTATAATAGACGTACTGTCGATGTAACAATTATGACACTGATTTATACTGCTTTGAAAGCTTTGGTTTCCACACTGTGGTAGTAAGCTAGTACAGTCACAGCTGCTCTAGTGCTTATTGAAGTAAATACGACTCCCTCTACGCACCAACAGCTTTTTCGACCACCATCAGTCATTTATACGCACCGCATTCATATGTGCAGGGTTGGTGAAGTGTTTTGCCCAAGGACACAACTGGTTGAAATAAGAGCGCTGGCCAATATATAGCTTAGTTATAAGATGACAGTTCAAACACCTGAGCCACTGTCACTTTTTAACTTTTCAACAAATCCCGACAGCTTTTTGTCTACACCATCTTATGTTTAAAATACTCCGCCAGACTATTTACAGTGCCGCAATCAGTGCATGAGCGATGACCATGTGCTCCCTGGCTTCTCACCATGAAAAGCACAAATTGGTTTACTAACATGTGACACTTTCTCTTTTTTTTAGCACAACTGAAACCTATCGTGAAGCCCTGGTGTCCTGAAAGAAGGTAGCGGAGCCGCAGGTGACTGCTCTTAGCTAACGACCCTCATAAGCCTGCCAGACAAATCGATTGTAAGGGCAGGGGAGGGTCACCACTCAGCAGGCTAGCTACATGTTTTTTTTTATCCTCCCACTGCAACACGTCATAACCAAAAGCTATCTAGTTCAACTCCTCAAAAGAAGGTTCACATCCGGTTCCAAACAGTAATTGGTTGCTTCGTAAAAAATTTCGACATCATGTTGTTTTTGAGGCTCATTAAATTCTATTTTTACACAGCTTTGATATGAATGGCAATCCACTGTATACTTTCTTAATGACTAGTCTGTTTTTGTTTACTCAAAGCATTATCCCTAAGGTGTTAGCTAGGTGCTATATATAACAACAAACAGTATTTTTACATCCCATTGGCATGTTCCAGAACTAATAATATATCGTAAATCAGCTCCTACAGCTGTGCAGTAGCTGAGTCAGTCAAGTGTTTCTCCTCTGAGCTGAAGGTTGGTGGTTCAAATCCCGCTTGTGGCATAAACAACAGATCCATTGACCCACAGGTTGATGGTTTGGTCCCAGCCGCCACAGATGCTGTTACTGTCAGTGTGTCTTTGGGCAAGACGCCACCAGTGTCTGTGTACACCGGCGTATGAATGTGTGTTAACGGGCTGGTGGTTCCTTGATGTAAAGCGCTTTGAAGGTAGAAAAAAGAGCTAGGCTAATATGAATGTGACCATTTACTGATACACATGTGAAAAAATCAGTCAATTAAAAAAACTAAACACTACAATACGTTTTCTATGACTATACATCATTATTACATTGTTGAAAGCTATTTTTGCACCTCTGCCTTGTTACCATACCACTGCAACACAACAATATATTGTAGTACCTTTTAGATCATAATATCACTAATACCGTTTCATCCCCATTCATTACTAGCTGATCCTTCACCGTGAGCGACTCCACTGCCACTGTCCCCTACCCCGGTGAGCTCCCTCCCACCCACGTAGTCGCGTGTCCCGCTGTCCTGGTGTCACAGTCATGGTTATTGCTTTGAGTGTTTGCTGTGGCAGTGCACCTGACATGCATTTCATTTATGAGCTGTGATTCAGTGAGATCCAATTCCCCGCCGACAGCTGTGGCTTGTACTTTAATTCATTGTGTGTGCATCTATGAATCACTGGAGCTGTACACTAGAAGCCTGTTCATCTCCACGCACTCCGTCTGTATCGGGAGATTGTTTTTCTTGGATAAAAACACATCAATAAGTCGATCGAACTCAGCAGTATAGGTTTATGGTTATGATACTAATTTTGCGTCTATGATTAAGAATTGTTAGAAGTGGCTGTGTTAGTTTTATTATGTGTATTGGCACGATATATATCAGTTTGCGGTACTTAATACAATATGTGTTTTTATTATGCGGTAAATTATGGCACGCACATGAGCAATATGTCAATAGACGCGGAGCGAGCAAAAAACAATATGTTTTACAGGATTACATCGTAAATCAGTCAAATAATACTGAAAATAGGAATGTCACAATATCTAAATGATGTTGATTATTGTGAGAATAAACATAAAAGTTTGATGATTATTCACGATTATTGAAACCAAAACCAAACAACAGTGAACTCCTTCATTTACTCATTTAAATAGTCTGAATGATAAATTTAAGTTAGTGACATAAACCACTAGATAAAAAGATAAAAAGAAATAAAAAATAAATGAATGTATGGGCAGTAGTTTCATTAGCGGAATGCACTCTGATTGTGTTGTGATAGTGCTCTGAAGGGGGAGAGGCTTGTAAAAACTAAACTGAAACTAATTAAACATTTTAATATGTTGTTTCCTGTGAATATAGCATTTCCAAAACGATAAAAGGTAACTCTATATTTGAAGCCACCCAAGTTGACCTCCTACAGTCTAACAGTAGACGGACACTCAGAGACGCTTTAATTGTGAAAATCATACTGATTGTGTTTTATGTTTTAAAAATCTTAATGTTTTTCTTTCTTTTTTTAACTTAAGTGTCATTAAGTAGTGGTACGTAATTTTACAAACTAAAATGCAAACATTTCAACAAAGATGAAATTCAACATTTTTTTTTTCCAATTTTTTTCCCCCTCTAACATAATGGCTCAGTCTTAGTTATTTTGTTCCTTGCCATTTGATAAAGTTGTGAACAAACTCTTTTTCTACTTGTTGATAAAGGTCATGATGGCTCATCCTTGAGAACTTCTAACTTCTAACTCCTTCTTCCTCATTCTTTTCATGTTACCATGGACAGTTTACAGCTACCATTTGTATGTTTATTAGATTTTTTTTAACCAGTGGGAGATGTGAAACCTGTTTTCTTTGGTTAAAGGTGTTGTACCTGATTTTTACTGTCTTAATAATGTAAAAAATTGTAAGCAGTTTGTGATGGTTTAAAGTTATTCCTCACTTACCTTGCATTCCAACTATTTTAATTATTCAACGCAATGAGGAGTTTTGCTGTGCCGATACAACTAACAACAACTAGCATGCTAAAGCACACTTCCCGATTATCAGACAATAAAACACTTCCTAATTAGATGCGGACGGAACGCAGAAGACTTACTTTGATCTCAAGACCTGCTTATACAATTTATTTGCACTGGATCAAGACAGATTTTGCTCAAATACATGGGATATCAGGCATGTTTGTTTTTTGTTATCCAATAAGAAATTCTACAAATATCTGACCTATTAGTGTTAATGTCCATTATGCTACAATTATATCTCAACCATACAGTGAAATCTACCAAATCGACAGCCATCTTGCCTCTGTCTCAGTTAAACCCACAGGCCAATGTTGTGATGATGATTTGAAAACCAGCAGAATGTCCAGTGGTTTAGACATGTGTAAGGGATAGTCAGCTGGTGATGCTGAGGAGATGATGGCCCAGGAGGAGACCATGGCCATGTGAACATTGGTGGGTGGAGGCCTACTCAGCCTACTTTTTGAAAAAAAAAGTACTTCGGTTACTGTTTGATTACCCCCTGCCATTACAAGTGACAAAAGCTTCATGTTGACAATATGAAATTATTTGAACATTTGTGTTTCTTGCACTGCTCCTTCAGATATGATTTATTTTGTCAAATTTTTGTGTCTGTTCTTTGAAAATACCCATTATTTGTGCATTATGTAATGTTTTATCCTTCAAATTACATTAACTTAAAGTGATAAACCAGATGTTGCATCGTGGCAGTTACTCTTACTAGAGCAGTAGTTTTCCCAAATACCTTTTTACTCCTATTTGAGTAATTGGACCATTACTTTGAACTTCTATCTAAGCTACTCTTACTCTTACAATTTTTGGCAACTCTACCCACCTCTGCACATGAATGTATGCTTTGAACAACAATACTAAAACAAAGTAGTTCATAAGGAAAAAACACAACTGGATTTGTGTTTTGCCCAATCTTCAGTCAATATATTTAGTCAATCTCTGTCTGGAGAGCTCAAAATGCTTTCTGCTGACTGGTTGACACCCTCCATTGGTAATCCACGAAGCCTCTATTTATTTCCATGTTGCAAGCAACCTTCAGCGCACTACTTCTGTTCATTTTAGCATTCAAATTGTTTCCACATTTCATTGTATGCCAACCTGGGGCACAGAGACCACTTATCAGGGAGTACTTGGGATAATTTCACATTAAAAAAGAAGGTGAAATTGAAAAGCATTTGAAATTAAAACATACTTTGAAGGCAACCTGTGAAGGAAAAAACAAAACAAAAAAAAAACAACAGCCTGCCACTTCTAAAACTCTCAAGCAATTTTTCCTACAAGTGTTCTTATAGATAAATAATAATTGAAAGGACACAAATTAGGCAAAATTTACTTTGAGCTTTGTTATATTGTGCAGTTCTATTTTACTTCATGCTTGTTTACATTTTGCCCGAATTGTTGCATCACAGGTAAAAATCCAGACTTCTCCTGGCCCATAAGCCATCACCAGACAGACTCATTCTGCGGTCAAATTGTGACCACAATGAACACATGGCTCTTTTAGCATAGTATTCCAAATGCAGACATTTTAAATTAGAAAACGTGAAATACTAATCCCAAAATGATTAAAAGAATGTTTAAAAGGGAATTAAAGTCACAAGAATGCATAATATTTTTCCTTTTTATACCACGCAAAAGACCAAGGCTAAGGTACAAAAAGTAGCCTAGTTTAAAAAGTCTGACACCTATAATTAGTTTTAGAGATGCACACGCAAAACCCTTTCCACTACATACCAATTTTCCAAAACAGAAAACTTGTTTCAATATATCGTATAGACTCTCAAATTAGCATATGCAGTGTTTCCCATGGCACAAATGTCAAAACGTGCAGCGTTATTCCTGCT
>KN476224.1:0-19393 GCA_000787095.1 Periophthalmodon schlosseri
TTATTTATTTATTTATTTATTTATAATATTTCTTTAAAAAATTTTATTTCATGGTCATCTAACAACTTGTTTCTTCTATGCGACCCATCTTTCAATACCACTGTGTCAACTTGTCAGAACAAGGTCAACTGCAGTGCAGTGCCTTGGGGGTCTTCTCAGATCTTGACCCATGGCCCCAGAGAGGGGACTGGAGACTCACCGAGATATGGTAAAGAGACCAGAAATCTAACATGAGAGCAGTGACTTCTGGTACATAACCATGTTTTTAGGTACTTTTACCATGTGAGTATCAGCTGTCGGCCTTAAATCTCCAGCAGAGGCCGATATTTTGTTTGGGCCAATCAGCTGCCTAAATTTGCCGAACGAATATATGCATAAAACTTTATTTTGCACACTTTTAACACTTCATTATGAAAAGGACACTGTACAAAAGGTCACTACACAGCTCTCTCAAGTTTGTAGTAAAACAGGGCTGTGGATCAGTTTGTAGTCAATTTAAATTATATAATTTGGGGAAAATAATCAAAATCTGCAAAAACATCATCAGGTCTTATTGACTATTTGTTTCTATGGATTATAAGCAATCAGCATCGGCCATAAAAAAAACAAAAAACATATCGATTGATCTCCAGTTAACGTATTTGTTTACCACTAAAATTTTGCCAAAATCTAAACTTCACAAGGCTAAACCATAACCAACTCAAGATCAGCTATCACCAACTATTTTCATTTTCAGCACCAAAAATAATACAGCATAAGGAGATATTGTAATGAATACTTTGATACATTCTAACCTTTAATATTTACCAAAATCTTATGACTACAGTGCCACTGGTTGCTCACCTCAGTCGTGGCAGTAGCTCCCGGTCAAGTCAAACCCAGTCTAAATAGAACTCCTCAGATATCCTTTTTCCATCTAAAGTCCACCATAAACTTTAACAAGATGTAGCCGTTGAGTGAGAGGCCACACATATGTGCGTGTCAGCCATCTCCAGTGAACGTGGACCAACCAACACCCCGGGGTGGGGGTCCGGTAATGGGTCAGTAGCCTATACAGACACCGCGGGGGCAATGTAACACACACCCTGCACCGAAATAAGTCCACCGAAATTCGCAGATCGACGAACTAAGCGCCCTTTTCACTGCTAACCCCAACTTGACCGCACCAAACATGTCAACGCGTAGAAATTGATAGCGAGAGTATATTCCGAATTAAATGATAAATAACGTTATAATCATACCACTACTGAACTGGCTTGGGTTTCAACAAAGCTCGAGACTGAAATCCAAACATGCGATTGGCGAAAAGGCACAAAAGCATGAAACACAATTACTATCCACGCGCGCTACTATTTTATTACATTGCCAAAAAGTTAAATCAAATTTAAAAATTGAGTTAGGGCTCTTCTATCAGCGCTGACAGGGGTGGGTTTCATGTCGGAGGGGGTCGGGAGGATGTGGCGGGCTGTGTTTGACAGGTGTGAGTGGATGGAAACATTTGACAAATACGAAAGTTTATATGGTGTTTTGCTATAATAGAGTGATTCCATATGGAGACGATATGGTTTACAGTATGGCGGATTTAGATCGTATCGAAGGCCGCAAAACTGACAGAGCTGAGGTGAAAAACGTACACAACCCGCTATTGGATTATCAGTTTGAAAAAGAGCAATGCATTACGGTTGAGTGACTGTAGAAATCTGTAAATAATATGTACAGTGTATTTGATGGCTGTCTAATTTGATCAAGCTAGAAGTCTGAATGATTGGAATGAAAGATGCCATGCTGGCTAAGAATGCTGAATATAAAACGCAGAGATTTCAACCAAATAATTGAATAATAATCTTTTGTGGTTTGGATTGTACTGCTGGTCGGGTATGATTTTTTTTCAGTATTTTAAAAGCATAAGACTCACAAACTGTAGTAAAGTTGTCGTTAAGTTCACTCATACAATATTTGAGGAGGAAAAAAAACAAAAACTCTCACTCCCTCAAGGCCATGACATAATGACGGTGAAGAGGAAGGGAGATGGAGAGGCGGAGGTGGTGAGGTGGCTGTGATTTCCACTGCTGCGGTGAAGATGTCAAGGGTTGACGCAGAAAAGATTTGGAGAGAGATTGTACACGTTCATGAATAGCTTGAAAGGTGATCACTTAAAAGGTAGAAGGCTGTGATTGGCTGATAGTAACAGGAAATAGAAACAAAGGCAAACAATTATAGTTCATTCAAATTCTAACATTACAAAACTGTACCATCCGCAGGTTCAACTGATTACATTGTACTTTCATAAGAAATATGACACACAAATGTTGAACACGGTCATTTAGTGACTAAACTCCATAACTCGCTATATTACAACAAAATTCAGAATTTTAACTATATTTAATTTGTCCAGTAGAATGTTGTGATATCACCTAAAACCCAGCAATACACCTTCTGTCCTTTTACCTATCACCCTCGCCCTGCAGAGATCCCTCCTGTCGGGTGTTCCCTAAGCTCCACCCCCTCCCCCTCCGATTGGTCGCTCACTCGTGTGTCAGTGGTGCGTGTGTAGGGGGCGGGGGGCGCGCGGCGGTGCGTGAGTTGTCATGACGTGGTTTGCACAGCTCACTGCGCACATACTAAACTGTAGCTGCCACGTTATAAATCTCAGCCGGGTGCAGCGGGGAAGGTAAATAAGGAAGGGGAGCATGGCCGACTGCAAATGGACTGAGGGGCTGACTGTGTAAATGATGTTGTGTCTGGAGAAGAGTGTGGTGTTTGGTCCAAGTGTTTTACAGGTGGAAAGTGGATTCAGGAACGAGACTCCAAAAATATTGTTTACTGAGAGCGGAATTGTTTATTGTACAGTATACGTAGGTTTCCACTGACTTCAAGTCGTGCCAAGTTGTAATCAGGAAGACTCTATTACCGACCTTGTTCAAATCAACATTCTAAATGTCACTGGCTCTGTCTACACGCAAAACAAAAATCTGATCATTATCTGATTTCTCAAGTTATCGGATTCTGGAAGCGTCAGTTACGTTACATCTGATGTGAGTAATTTGATTTTTTTCTGGTTCTTCACACCTGTGCAGGATTTGACAAGGAAATTATGCAAAAAAGGTAAAAAAAAAACAACTCCTGAGTTAACTCGCAATTAATGCAATCACATTTAATTTGACAATTTTTTAAATGTATTTTTAAATAACACATTTAGCTATTTTAATAACACATTTAGCATTTTTCTCTTTTTCTTATTACTTAGTTTACTGGTACTTACTTAATTTGTAGGCGTAAATACTGTCTAGAAATATGTTTAAAAAATAAAAAATCAATAAAAAATCTTATATCTCATACAGGCCTAACTGTAATAATGTGACGCAGTGACAGTATGATAGACTGTCTTATTTATTATCATCATCAGGCATTCATTTAAACACTGCTGTGGCTCTACTGTGTCTAACAGTAATGTGCTCTGTCACTGTCTGACTCTTTCATAATAAGACACTTTCTGCAGTGGGAGTATTAACAGACTTTTATTGTGTAAGAGCCATTAAGGAAGTGTTAGTTATACTTTCACAACCTTGACATATTAAACAGAGGAACTTTGAAGTTATCAAACTTTTGGAATTTTATTGTTTTTAATGTTTTCAAAAAATGAGGACAGACCGTGCGTTTTACTAACATACTCGGGGATTTTAACATTGTGACACGCCACGGGAAGACGGGGCCATGGATCTATTAAAATAACTGGTTAGGGTATTACTGCTTAGAGCTGCCGCGAATTGGATTAGTGGCACTCATTGGTATTGCAACGAAAAAATCCCTCCTGCCCAGAAAGGATTTTTCTCATAGAGCCCAATGTAATTACATAATGCTCGCGTTAGGCTGACAGGGCACCTACAGCTTTCACAAAGGTCGAATTTCGTGGCGATTTTTACCTTTTTTCAGATCATAAACTTTTTCTCAGCTCAAAATCTGTCTGTTGTCTTAAAAAAAAAAAGCTTTTTAATAGTTAGCTTCGACTACGCTCTTTGTCCGCTCTAGCTAAGCTCAAGTGCTAATTGTTTAAAGCGGTCACGTGGTAGGACATGAACGAGCATGTGAGCAATGTGAACGAGCCCGACTGTCGTGAACGAGCCGCAGGTTTAGAACTTGGTTCAGAAGCGCCTGGAAGCAGACACATTATAGTTTATAATTTGTCCTTTATTTATTATTCCCTTGCCTCCTTCTCAGTCTCATGGGGGGTAGCTCAACTGCGCATGGTCCCCGGGCAGGGCAGGACGGGATGTACCTAGCCGCTAAAGGCTAAACTTGCGTCATGCGCCATTGAGCACAGCCCATTGACTTCAATGTCCAACAATGTCCAAATCGCATGGAAATAATCTCCTGTAACAAATGCTTAATATATAACGATATAAACTACAGGTACATGTTTATAGCGCAACCAAAAATACAGAAAAACTTCCCCAAATGTTCAGTGTCAATTTACCTTTTTGATTTTCCTATGTTGTTTGCTGGAAAGAACTGCACTTTCACCTGCCTTCCCTTTACAAAATGAGGTGAAATTACTGAGAATCTGGCTTGCTGCCTAGGAGACGTTCGACATACGCTTGCTCTCGCACTTAATGCTGCGTCTGTGTTTACACTGAAAATATTAGAAAATGAGCCTTGCCAATTAATAGCCATTTACATATTCCTGGCAACTTCCCGATAAAGGCGGGGTCAGAGGGTGGAGCAGTTGGCCAGGAAATTAGACGCCACGCTGCTTATTTGTGTAGCTTAAAAAAATCTCACTTAAGGTGCTCTAATTCATCTTTGCAGTGGGCCAAATGAGGAGCTGAAAGGTGCGGGCAAGAGGGTGACGGAGGAGGTCGTCATAGTAACACTTACTGGGAAACATGTTTTTTGTTTATTTACTTGGGGCTAGAAATGTAGTTACTGGAATACTAGTGAGCCACCACCTACAGGCATGATGGGAATTATTGGTTGAGCGAATTTATTTTGAGGAGATGCACACGTTAAAATTAGTTTTCTGGTCTCCATAGAAAAATGTGTCCTCTGCACGATTGATCCTGTTGCTTTCGGTGTAGCCTGTCAGGAGTGGACGACACCAGACTGAAGTGCCTCACAGTAGGGACCTTCTCAGTATTTTTAGCATGGTTTTTTTTGGTCAGGAGTAAATTTGGATCAACCCAAAACAACCAAAAGAAATATCAAAAACATTTTATCAATGCACGTATACGTCTTTGTTTGCCCCACAAAGCCTAACTTCCGAATCCATTCAGAATCAATTTGGAAATATTCTTGCCACACAGATGCAGTACAAAAAAAAAAGAAGAAAAAATAACAACACATAACAACAGCTTCCAATGAATCAGTTAAAGGTCCTGTACTCATTTTTTCCCCAGCAAAATTTGCGACTTAAGTAAAAGTACAGATACAGAGGTAAAAAGTTACTCAAGTTAAAGTATTTAAGTGCCCGTTTAAAAATGTACTTTTAGAGTAATTAGTAAAAGCATTTCACACAGATTTTGACAAAGTGTTAATTTGTTAAAGTATTAAATGTAGTGATGGTGATTAAAAATGATACATATTTTAATCAACAGCAAACAACGTCAATTTCTTAGTTTTTCTTATGAATTTTTATTTTTGTTTGCTCAAAGCCGAAGCTTGAACCCGAAAACTTAAGTTAGAATGTTACCACAAACAGTCAAAATAACCCCTCAAATCATATGAAAAGTACGTTTTACCTTCCACCACCGTTTTTTCACACAGTAAACATCATGTACATAATTTTTATCCTCAGCGGGACAATTTAAGCACACAGAGTAGACCGCAAGTTTAATAAGTTAAATAGAAACACTTTTGGGTTTTATTTTGTCTCACCAAATCAATTTTCACAGTTCTTGGTTTGCACGGATTGTCATACGCATCAATATTGCAAAATGTAAACGCACAGTTAAGCCTTTATATTGGTGACGGAGTTTTCTATCCGTAATTTATGCGTTTATGGGGTCAACCTTCATCCCCAGAGGATACTCAAACTATAACCCATACAACTCAACCACAATGTTGTCATGCGCCGCTGCCTCAATATTAACCAAGTGCGGAGAAGGAGAGGGGGGGTTGTACATGAAGTCATCGCCCACTGCAGGTCTCTGTCCCGTGGGAGGACCAGACAGCGACTCCGCGGCTCCACGTCTGACCAGCGCGCGGTGACAGTGATGTTCCACAGTGGCAGTGGTCACCTACGTCCACCAGCACAAACCCGAGCCCCAGGCTTAGCCAAAAGAAGCAGTGCCGGAGGTGCTGACAACCCGAATGATAGTTTCCATTTTACTATTGTGAGGTGAGAATGCGCTTTATTGGCAGAGGGGCTGTTTAGGAGCGGGCTGGGTGGAGTAAGTGTTTCCGAAGGTAACAGAGGAGCTTTGAGAAGACCACGGGTGACAGCAGTTTGTCCCAAGGAGACTCATCATAAGGTCAATTATGGAAATGTCAAAGGACAGTTTAAACCATTTACAGAGCTGTCCGAGTGATATTTTCAGGGGACTGAGAAACCGCATGAATTCAAGTAATCCACATTAAGGGATATTAGAAAGTCTGCAGTACTTAGAACATCAATCATTAAGAAGAAGAGACAGTGGTCTGGTAGTAAAAATATCTGACGCTTAACCCTCCGTAATTTTATGTGAAAAGTGTTTGATTGATTTTTGAAACCCCAATTATGAATGGGTGCAAAATAGTGTAAAATACCTAGTACTGATCAAAGGGCTTCGCAAGTAATAAAATTGTAAGTGGTCTACAAACAATTGGAACAGATGGGAACAGACGGAAACTGGCTTCTTGGTGGACTCTGGCGTATTACACAGTTGCATCATTGGTCAATATGCGCCGTCCTTTTAAATACATGAAAAAGAGTAAATCATAAAACCCATGTCGCTAGGAGCAGAGTTTGGAGAGACTTCGGAGGGATTAATTTGGGCGACTGTAGCTCGGTTGGTCTCTCGACATAAACGTCATTGGTTGAGCGGTCGGACGCACCGACCCACAGGTTGGCGGTGCGACTCCAGCTCCCAGACACAAATGCTGTCGTCGTGTCCTTGGGCGAGACACTTAACCCGCCTCGCCCCCAGTGTCTGCGTGAATGGGCGAGTGGTTCCTTGATGTAAAGCGCTTTGAGTGCCTAGAAGGTGGAAAAGCGCTATATTTAGTTAATTTTTGTATTAAAAGAATGCTGGTTTGATTTATGTATAAAAAGTCAAATCTAATCTAAAAAAATATTGATTTATTTTGTATGTCATATCACTAAGTCCAAGCTGATCACAACCAAACAGATGGATTAAAGGGTTGCTGTCCGTTTTAGAAATTTCAACTAGGAAGAAGGTTTACTACATGTTCTCTACTGTAATCTATATCTGTCACCATCAGTCGCCTCTCAAACCATTCATACAAATGCAACGCAAATGCAAAGCCTTTTTCCTGCCATACAGCTGCCTCCTCCTCTGCCACAAAAGCACATTTACTCACAAACTAACTGCCACCTTAAGTGCAAGCTCCAACTGGGTCCAGGTTTGAGTATTTAGACCAAAATAAATGTAGCTATTGCACCAAACCACTCTACAGCTCGCCTACGGGGCCAGGCCATCCATCGCTCTTGGCCGACCACCTGGGAGAGCCCGACTGCGGGGTACAATTTCCTACACCTCGACAACATAAGAAAGACCGCTCCTCCCTCATCTCTCACTCTCGCCTCTCTCCCTTGGCACATTTAGTTGACTGATAGCCACATGGATTTTCGTAAAACAGCCACCAATTATCACAGGCAATTAAGGCCCCCCAAACAATTACAACACCCCGGCAAAAGTGTGACAGAGTGCGCTCCCCGGGCCAATGACTAGAAGATGGAGAGAATGGTGAAGAATTATTGTTCCGACTATAGAAGGATGAAGTAATACGGGCTGGGCACTAATTTAGGATTAAGGTTGAAATGGTTGACTGAGTTTGACCTTAATATTTATCGTGTACATAAACATTCGGTATAAAAACATAGGCAGTAGTTAAGGTACGAGTTACTCAACATGTACGCAGCTGTTACAAGCTTATGGTGCCAATCATTCTTATAGAAACTGAGGCTGGAGCTGGCTGAAGTTAGCATTAGTGATTGTGGAAGGTGAGGTCATATATGCAGAGGACAGCAAGAGTCGGAATTCCTACACTAATTTTAGTAGTACATTTTCATGCGGGAATTTTGGTTAAAAAAAAAGAGTTTTTGAACATGTTTAGGAGGTCAAATTCCTGCTCAAAGGGTAGGAATATAGCCGACTTGCTTGGCAAATCCAGAATGATATCTCTCTGTATTTTTTTATACAAATTGATATCAGCCCGGTCAAGCGTGATCGTGCAATCAGATTTGTTTTTGTTTTTTTTTTTCAGTGGCACATGTGAAACGAAGGAGCTCATTGGTCACCTACGATTTACAAATAAAATCAAATTGATCTCACCTCAGATTAACACAGTTTAGTGCTTCGCTCATTGATTCTGCAGAAATGCTTGACTGACTAATCCACCTGTCGATCGTGCCCACTTGAAAACGGGGACATTTCTCCAGTAACCAGACTCGCATCGTCGTAAAGTATTGAAGAAGTGTGTATCCTGGATCCCGGGCAAGGAATATACATGCTTTTTGACCATTCTTGCCATTCTCCTCAACACTGTGAGGTCGATGGTGAACGGCTGGTCTTGTCGGGTTCGCAAATTGACCCAGTCGCTTTCAGTTATAAGGCTTGGTTACTGCTTGATGCCAGTTTCGACTAGGAAGACGGAGATGAGCACACATAGACTCACTGTTACATAACCAATAGGCCCTACAACTTGTAGAAGCTCAGGCCTAAAAAGTGTGGCAAATACAAACAAATACGCTGTCACCTGAATCGATACACAGCGCAGATCAAACTCAATGACTCAATTGAAGTCAGTGCAACTGCAGCGCATTTGACACTCAAGCTCAGTTTGATTCACTGAAGCCTTTGCTTTGTTTGCACTGGAAAACACAAGTTGAAAGCAGAGAAGATATCTAATTAAGATATGTCAACCCAATAGAAACCCTTCCTTCCACGCTAAGTGACAGAGTCCACAGAGCACTGTTTACTGATCTCAAAATGCAAATAAACACATTTATGTAATGAGACTGGCACTGGCTGTTTCCCTCTTGCAGCTAATCTTTTCCTCCTCGCTGTGCCGTGCCACGGGACAGTCGAGCTGGCACCACACAGTCCTGTTTGAACAAGGAGCTCAGGTAAACACACGCACGGACCCTCTCGGTATAAACTTTGATTAAACATTTATTTTAGTACACCTTGCTGCAGATGGAAAGTCAAACAGCAGCGGAGATCACTGGGAGTAAGTAGGGATGGCAGTTATGGACTTATGGAACGGCGAAGTGTAAATCCATACGGCCCAGGGGCTTTGGCTGTTTTTGGATATAGTTTCTGCTCTAATGACACTTTGGGCAGAAGGGTCGAAATCAGAGTATGAACCAACGTGAGGTATGAAAACATCTATTCATCATCATGCCCTTAGGAGTGAGTAGTAAATGAACTTGTATGGAGAATTAGGCTTCCTTGAAAGTCCACAGCACATTATGGAAAAAAGGGACATTTCTTTAAGAAGAACTTTATAGAATGTCTTAGATACAAATGAAAAATACAATAGTTGTTAAGTACGGTCTATAGAATGTCTTTAAAGCAGACCTATTATGGAAAGTCGACTTTTCAGAGCTTTTAACCATGTTATAGTTGTTTCCCCTTCTCATTTACACTCTCGAAGTTGTTTTTGGAGTGACTCGTGCATGTTTAATCGCTTAAGAGATACACCCACTGCTCAGTACTTTGTTCTTCAACTTAATTTTCTTAATGGATGATACTTGTTGGATTCGGCAGCATTGTGTAGTTATTTTGGTACAAATGAAAAAAAAAAATTCTGCTACTCGCTAGTGTGATCTGCAGCTATCCAGAGAAGGAGCTGATAGCTACATGGCTGTTTGTTGTGATGACGTCTACGAGAACGTCAGCTCCTATTGGGCACCGCAGTTTTCTCATGTGGAAGTCAGCGGACTTTTATTAAGTCATTTTAAATGAGTATTGCGATTTAAAAAATAAAAATAAAAAAATTATAATGTAAGCAAACCAGCTGCATGGTAATTTGGATGGTTTTACTCCGGATGCTATTCCTGTCACAATGCTAGAGTGACAGCTGTAGGTAAAGTGTAGCGGTTAGCCCAGAGGAACACCGAAAGATTGCTTTTAACTGAACTTTGACCCAGCTACTCTGTGGTAAGTGAGTGAACATCCAACCTACTTCACTGCACCAATTTTTATGCTAATATTGCTAATAGCATATCTGTAAAATTGGCAGGCTTGGTTAACTCTAATAAAGTTGAAATAAAATGTAGATGAAACATAAAATCTAAAAAGAAGAAGACATTTTGTGCTTGTGTCTGCTATATAGTTATAATCTCTGACACTCGTGGATCATTATGTTAGAATTTGGACATTTTAAATCACAATATTCATTTAAAACAACTTAATTAAAGAAACAAGTCAGCTGACTTCCGCGTTAGAAAACTGCAGTGGGAGCCAATGTAACCGTAAACCTCATCAAAACAAAGAGTCGGCACATTTGATGGATGGCTGTACATCATGCTAGTGAGCTGTAATTTTTTTTTTTCATTTGTACTTAAATGACTACGCTACTATGCATATCACCAATTAAGAAAATACAATTGGAGAATGAATTAAGTACAGAGAAGTGGGCGTATCCTGAGGACAGTGAAAAAAGGACTTGATCGGCAATAAGGCGTCTCGAAAATAAGTGATTCAAGATTGCTCAAACATGCACAAGTCACTCCAGATACAACTTTGAGGGTGTTAATGATGAGGGTAAACAACTATAACATGGCTGAAAACTCTAAAAAGCTGATTTTGCATAATAGGTCTACTTTAAGGGTTATTGTATTTGGTCAGTATCTTTGCAACCTCTTGACTGCAGACTTGTGTAAACTCTCTGGCCTCTCTCCAAGTTTACCCATGGCACGTTTCATCTGAGCTCCACTAGGGGGGGCACCCTTTCCACTGGGACTCCCCTATCCATCTGACTGTCCAATTCCATGCAAAACCTTGCGCTAACGATGCTATTATACTTCTCGCTTGGATGTATTTTTCCAATCATTTCTGGGTCTTTTTGTTGCTTTCATCTGTACCGCCCCTCCCCCACAGACCCCCGTTCTCCACGTGTGCCCCCTCCCCTCTGCAGACAGGCCCCTCGCTGGTGTGCGTTTCATCTAATTCTCTTAAATTAGAGCTATTTCACTGTCAAGAGGCTAATGAGGCTAATTAATTTATCTGCCCACCTGGAGCAGACAGAACTAGCGCCTGCAATCCACCTATACAGTATCTGATAGGGGAGAGAAAATAAATAGCTTTTCAAAGGGGCTATTATCATATTTGTTCAGACTGGGGAGTACATTAGGAATAGATCAATAAATATCTGGAGGACGTGGAGATCTGGCATAGGCGTCAGTATAAGCGTCAGTTTGTGTTATAAGGACTGGATATAGGCCCTTCCTGTAAAGCAAATAAATGGTATGAGTCCGTGCACGTTTAGAACAATAGTAAATTGTATTGAAATTATTATAGACAGCAAGTACGACAGCAATAGCAAAGCACTGAGCAGTTGCCGAGTGGCTAGCACTCTCGCCTCACAGCAAGAAGGTTCCAAGTTTGACTCCCAAAAAATAAAAATTCACTCCTGACATTTCGCCGCTCGTCCAAGCCGCTTCTTCAGTTCCCGTCAGATTCCTGGTGGACACTGCCTTATATCTATCTTATATTTATCCCTGTTTCCCGCATCAATTCAAAACACGCACAAAAGCTAATATCCTCCAGCGAAGGTAGTCCTGACCGAGCCTAGCCCAAGATCTCGAGATGGGTCCCCCCCCCCGACAGATCGCCCCGGAGGCAAAGAATGATGGGTCAAATGCAGGGGATACATTTCCCAACAGGGACAATAACGTGTACCTTAACCTTAACCGCACTGTTGTTGCGCCCCTCAGCAACACACATTGTAGTACTACCGAAATGAAACAATGTCTTCTTAGTCATTTCTAGTCCGCTGTTTGCCAAAATGGATTACCGCGCTCTTGACAGGAACCATATGCGCCTATGCTGTCGTTTGTGAAGAAGGTCGCAAATAAAGGAATGCTAATGGCCGTTGCAGAAGGAAAACAAACAAACAAATAAGTCTTACTGATGTTGAAATCGCTTCATCTGAGTTTGCGAATAACTAAAAACAGTAAAAGTTCTTAAAAGGTCAAAGACACGGTAACCTATGTACCCTAACATTTGATTATCATTGAATCATTGAAATCATTTTGAGTCATTTGTTATAAACTTTTTTTAGGCATTGCCAAAGTTAGAAATGTTGTACTTTCTTCAAAATCCTACAAATTATATAAACAATGCCACTTTTTATGTTCTTGTATTTTGGTCTACATCAAAATGACAAACAGGGCTTTTCTAAATGCAAAGTGAGGCAAAGGAAAATCCCTGTCATTCCCATTTTTCCTCCTGAACCTGAACACATCAAACAGCCGTCAATATGATGCAATGATGAATGAGTCAGACGGTGTTTATTTTTGGTAATCAGGCCGCAGCAGCTCTGAACATGACACTTCTAAATAAAGTTTGAAGAAACGTTTTCGCTCCGTGACCGGATTTACAAGATTTATAAATGCCACACAAAAAAATCACATTATGGCAAATTGTACCAGTCATATTCCATGTTCGATGCATAATGGATTTTTTTTTAGAATAAATAAAAGTAACTCTGCCATAGGGAAAGGGGGAGGGGCTTGAGGGAGTGAGCCGACCAATCACGCGACACATTGTTCTTGTTTTCACAGACCATAGCAATTTGTTTGAGTCTATTGCTTTTGAGGCAACGGCAATCTCTGCATCTGTGGCTATAACAGGACTAGCAGGCTAACTTTGCTGACTGCGTGTTTGGGTGGAGAGCCGTAATGTCAAACTTCCACTACTGTAAACGCTAGGAGAATTTTATGTGGTTCAAATCAAGACAAGCGGAGAAAAAACAGGCTAAAACCCAGGTCCAATATTATTCCTCCGATCTGATTTCCGCAGCCATCAGAACTTATTTAGAAAAAGTACAGTTTCATTTATTGCCCCTTATTTGTTCCTGGGGAGCAGAAGTAAGGGGCATATGGACTAAAACTCCAAACTGCTTGTCCAAGAGTTGATTTATGAACACGAACAGCAATGAAAATGAGTTTTTGGATACCGTCTACACAGAAGTTACCTCTTTAGTTACGTTGTCAAAAACATAGTCTGGGGTTCTGAGAATTTCTGATCTGGCAAAGTGACAGGGTGCCTGGAAGCTAACTTCTGTTTTGAATTAGTTTATAATATTATTTTGGATGCTACCTTCATTGAATGAAAAAAGGCACAGTTTCTGTAAAGCTACAAATAATTAAATTCCAAGATAAATTTCATTTTTGTTGAAAGGCTCAACTTACACAATCAATGAAATTGCAAAACCCAACCCAGTAAAAATACTAACTGCACAAAGCACATTGGACAAATGCTCTGTGAATGGACTTGAAACGCCAGTTATGTCGAGGGAAAAGATAGAAATGTATTCATTCATTCCTTCAAATGACATTATAGCCTCTAGTATCAGCACAGTGTTCACAGACAGTGGCATGATGTCTTGCTTAAAGGCACAATGGCAGTAGGCACTATTTACAGGATAACAGTCGTCTTAGATTAGCTGTCCCTTTTCCTCTTCATCCCATTATACTGAACATTGTGTCCTGTATTTTAGATTCTCCCCCACAACAGGTATGGCATACTTTATCATCCCCATGAAGGTATTTTTCCTCTGCATTTGACCCATTCTTCATATCCACTGCCACCTGTCAGGTACAGATATTGAAACTAAACTGACTCATTGCCAGGAAGAAGAATACCTAGTTTGTGGAGACATCTGGCACACAGGCAGAACATGCAAACACTATACAAAAAAAGCTCCACATGGTCCAAGAATACAACCGTGCTTTTTCATTAGCGTCGATTTTCTTCTACTCATGTCAAAGGCTCCTGTTGAAGGGCCAGGGTGGCACGAACTTGGTGGTTTGCAGTGGCACTTGATTGGCGCCTGCCTCATGGAACCATCCTGGCACCACTGGACACGCCTCCAGCATCACCATGGAAACCAGCCCCAAATGGACGGGAGACAATTTTTCCGACATTACGGCTAGCCACGAGGTTGATGGCTTGGGAAAAACTGTTGACTTGAGAAAGAAAAACAGCGTGCTAATGTTGATTGTCTGAAATGCTCACCTGAAGGGAATGTTCGTGAGAAAAGGACCGCTGGAAAATGCTTAATGTATGGGTTTTGTGCCGCCACATAATGTCCATAATGTCCACTATGTACGCGTGACAACATCTTGGCAAATAGCCTCTAAGCTAACCAAGCTGCTTACATCATTCGACTGTCCATCACTCCCAAATGGCTCTATTAGCAGTGGCTGGTGCTGAGAGACTGGTGACACTGACATCACTTGGTTGAATGGGATCCTTGGAAGAAAGCCCCGTGTCCAGCGTGAGGCCAGTCATGTTTGTCGGAGCCGAGCGAGAGAGGAGCAGGAGCGGAGCACGTAGACCAGTTTTTCCCGTGCGTCAGTCACGGTGCAGCATCAGCAGAAATACATACACAAAAAAACATGATGGAACGCAGTGTGTTGTGTAAAAAGTGCAAGGTTTTCCACCCCATTTCAAACACAGACAGGTTGGAGACTAATGAGGCAATTACATGCGCACACAAACAGTTGACACACAAAAAGCGACTGAATAAATCACGCAGAAGTGTTTTGCAGAATCCTAACCGATCATATGACAGTGATTCAAATGTTTCTGTTATGGTGAAAGGTGAGTTTTGTTGACGGTGTTGTATAGTGAATCATATACTCTGTTAAAAGTCACTTTACTAAACTACACATTGCTTTAGATAAACGACACATTAATAATGATGCACTGTATTTAAAGTGTCATCCAGACTGAATTTTTATGTATTTATAATAGTCACTCATGTATGTCTACTTCGAAAACAACAGGATAGTAGACCCTGAAGTAGGTTTGATGAAGCTGACATGCATCTTTGTGTTTTTCTAAGATGAACTGTATCTTTTCTCATGAATACTGTTGGTTATGAGAAGATCAGCGCCTCCCTGTCCCTGCTGTTTTTGTAGTAGTGGTAGTTTCATTATGATTGTGGACTGAATGATAAATCCAAACCAAAATTATCTTAATAAAAAAAAAAAAAAAAAGCAAAAATGTATTATAACGTCATCTTGAGATCTTGAGATAGTCGAGACGAAAACGAAATTTCTGAAATGCAAGTGTGGTAGTTTCATTATGATTGTGGACTGAATGATAAATCAAACCAAAATGACCTTAATAAAAAAAAAAAAAATGCAAAAATGTATTATAAACGTCATCTTGAGATCTTGAGATAGTCGAGACGAAAACGAAATTTCTGAAATGCATTAAATGAAATGCAAATGTCTTTTTTCAGTACCTCACCACCTCCCTGTCTCTGCTGTTTTTTGGGGATAATATAAACTTTGTGGGTTTATTCTATAGTAAAACGTTGGCCGATCCTCACTACCAGCAGTGTTACTCCCTGCACTTGTGTCCTTTGGCAAAGCTGCACTGGTGAATTCACGATTTAATGTTTCGTGTCAGTATTTGTTTACGGTCATAAAACAAGTGAATACATAAATACATTTCTATTACTGCCAATAGTGGGACAGACAAACACATTTTTCTGATACTGGCAGGTAACATGACACCTCTACACGAACAAATTGCTGTATTTTGAACAAAACACCAGCCAAAAAAAAAAAAAAAAAGGAGGAGTGCATAGGATTGACTGTGTAGGGGACTCCTTCTTGCTCATATCCAGAACCTACCACCTACTATGACAATATTTCAGAAAATACAAAATTCCAACATCTACCGCAAAGTCTCAATTATGCCTTGGTCTGCCATATATTTTGGCACCAATGTATTAAAATCACAGAAAATGGCCCAATTAGTCCATCTTCTATCCCTGTATTATTGTGGTTTACTCTTCTTAGTTCTGTCTGACAGGAACCTGGCCTTGAGTCAGCAGCTTCCTGTAAGTGCTTTTGTTTGACCACCACTGTAGCCAGCAAGTAAACTCTCCCAATACCCACTAATAACGTCTTTATTATGGGTTCTGTCCATCTCACTTTTTCCCCTGGAAGTTTTATGGCAGCACTTAATCACTGTAAGTTCGGAGGACCTGTACTTTTGCGATCGCTCATAAATCTTCAGCTGACAATGCGACGGGTGTGGTTGGAATTAATTTGACGATACTAAATGTTCTTGGACATTGGAGTGAAGAATTTGTATTGGACAAACGCTAAAGCTGGAAAACTGTTAATAATTAAAAAGTTGTTGTCAAAAAAATCGTCTTTGTGTGGCAGAAGGAACATGTGCGGCTGTGTGAAGTTGCTAACCTCTGGGCTCTCTGATCCTCAAATGGAAGCGTTTACATTTTATTGGCTGCTTACTTTGACGACATGGTAATTTCAGTGGCCTAAGAAAATAACTGACCAATTGCTGATAATTGTTAAGATGGCAGCCACGATGGGTGAGGGGTCAGAGTGCACACTGACAGGCTGCTAACCAGCTGTGGGTGGGTCAACACGCATTAGGCTGGACGGGTGGTCAGCCGTGAAAACAGAACAGATTCATTTTTAATAGTTCTTTACTTTCTGAATGCCAATAAAGTAAATGTGGAAAGATGCAGCTGCATTTTTAGATTTCACCTTCTGCTGGACCAACCCCAAATTTGACACACGTTTTTGTACAATGCTTGTAATTTCATTATGATTGTGGACTGAGTGATAAATCCAAACAAAAATGACCTTAATAAAAAACATCTGCAAAAATGTTGAGCGTCTGTAATGTATTGTGATTATCATGTCACCTTGAGATCTTGCAGTTGAGAGCAAAACCAAATTTCTGAAATGCATGAAATTTGAAATGTATTAAATGAAATGCAAATGTCTTTACATTTTTTTTAATAATTATTTTTTTTAAATCAAAGCAGAATTCAGAATCTGAATATTTTTTTTCATAAAAGCTGATGACCATTTATTTTTTCAGCCATAGTCTAGTAATTAAAGGGCCCATATTGCGCTATTTTCTGATCTATGTTATAATGTTGCTTCCTCATCAAAAAACATACTTGGAGTTGTGTTTTATTTCATTCACGCATATTTAACACACAAACCCTGCATATTTAGGCTGAGTTACAGCTTGTGATGTCATGTGTCTAATACAGGAAATGCTTCACTGTGTTTTTAAACTCCATACACCTTCACTAGAATCATTTAGATGATTTCAGCCCTGGAATAAACCATCTCTACTGAACTAAAGGTAAAAGGTAGCTGTTAACTTGAAAACTAAAGCTTCATGACATCACAAGGTGGAACAGAGCATTTTGAGCTTTGAAGATACAGATGGACTAAAAATACGATTTCTCAAACATGTGTGAATGAAACAAAACACAACTCCAGATGTGTTTTTGAGGAGATAACAGCATTACAATGTGACTTAAAGTGTCAATTTTGCGTAATATAGGACCTTTAAAATTCAAACACAACATTTGTTTTAGGGAGATCTCACCCAGCTACATAACTGGGTTAAAAGGTACAGACATATAGCAATGCAGACAAGCGATGGTTACTTGGTAGGTTTTCGTGGTAACATTTTAAGAACTGTAAAACAAACAAAGTGCACAATGAGACCGCACCACACTTACGCAGTGGTAAGACTTTTCCACTGTTAAATGGAATCTCTCATTATCAATTTGGTTTGCTGTGGAATATAGAAACTGTGCATTTGACTGTCACTCTGCTGCGGCCACCGTGGACCCAGAGCGAGCCATGGGGTGCAATCAGTGCTTTGATTTTCCCCTGGTGGTGCGGTGTAATCATGCAGCGATGGCGGGTGACAGCTAAATACCCGGGTATGCGCTCTCCCGTCAGGCCCTGTGTGACTGGCACTGGCTGTGTGGTTAAACTGCTTAATGCCACAGCATGTCTGCCACTGGGCTGGATGTCGCTGTGCCCTGTCGTGTGGTTGGCAGAGGCGCTGGCAACAAACAAACAAGCCAAACCCGGGACCAACCGGCCGCCACATACCAATTTCTCGGCTTTCACAATTACCCATTTCCCAGTACTGTAAGAAATATCCTGTGGTAGTTTTAAAGGACGATTTCTGACATGACTGAAGCAACTCAACAACAGTTAAACTTGAGAGAATTTGAGACAATTTCATTAAAGATACACCTCCACTTTTATTTTTTAAAGGGCCCATATTACATTATTTTCTGATCTATTTTATAATGTTGTTTCCTCATCACAAACAGACCTGGAGAGTTGTGTTTTGTTTCATTCACACATGTTTAACGCACAAACCCTGCATATTTAGGCTGAGTTACAGCTTGTGATGTCATGTGTCTAATACAGGAAATGCTTCACTGTGTTTTTAAACTCCATACACCTTCACTAGAATCATTTAGATGATTTCAGCCCTGGAATAAACCATCTCTACTGAACTAAAGGTAAAAGGTAGCTGTTAACTTGAAAACTAAAGCTTCATGACATCACAAGGTGGAACAGAGCATTTTGAGCTGTTTTTAACTTGAAAACTGCTACTATATGACATCACAAGGTGGAACAGGGCATTTTCACTTTTGGAGTATGTAGACAGACTAATAATGCAGGATTACTCAAACATGTGTGAATGAAACAAAACACAACTCCATGTATGTTTTTGATGAGGTAACAACATTTTTAAATGGCTTAAAGCTCACAAGAGTCTGTTTTGTGTAATATAAGAGCTTTAAGGAAACCAAACCACCAAAAAGCTGTATGCAAAAAATATGTATAATTGCATTTGGCTTTAAATTTTGAGGGATGTCGCTACTGAAGGAGAAGACAGAGAGCACATATATATCACAAAGGCCGCATAACTACAGTAAGTCATTGTGGCTAACCAGTCTGCCATTGTGCAAGTGGAATACTTTCAGTCATACTGCAAAGGAATGTAAAATTGTTTTGGTAAATTGTACAAAATTGAAATAAAAATGAAGACTTACTGCTACTTGTACTGTGTCCTCCATGTCCTGTTGCTGTCAGCTATATTTTTTAGCCATACAGTAAATGCACTCTCTATCCCCTCTTTCAAATACACGCTGCAACCTTCCTTCACCTTGTCTCTACTGCAGCAGCTGA